>CALYLW010000486.1:204717-310464 GCA_944989445.1 Ampullaceana balthica | reverse complement strand
CATTCACTCACAGATTTGTCTCATCCACTCACAGAGTTGTGCCATTCACTCACAGAGTTGTGCTCATCCACTCACAGAGTTGTCTCATCCACTCACAGAGTTGTGCCATTCACTCACAGAGTTGTGCCATCCACTCACAGAGTTGTGCCATTCACTCACAGAGTTGTGCCATCCACTCACAGAGTTGTCTCATCCACTCACAGAGTTGTGCCATTCACTCACAGAGTTGTGCCATTCACTCACAGAGTTGTTCATCCACTCACAAGAGTTGTCTCATCCACACATGGGTTGCCCATCAACAGGGTGTACGTTGGCCTGACTTTCGTTGTTTTGTGGCGTCCTATCAGGCCAATGTAAACCCTGTTTACATAACAATTTAACATTTTAACTGAAAGATGCAATTAATCGTTAGATATCATCGAAGAATTGGCTTTCGGTGGAATAATGTTTAAAGAAATGAATGTTGCTGTCAGTGACAGCATCAAGACAAGCTTGCAGGAGCCCTCTAGGGTCCGCAGTAACTTTGTAGAGACTTGGCTCTGGACGTCCACAGTTATAGGGTAGTGAGAATCGGCGCTCATTCTTTCTTTTTCTTAAGATTTACCCCAAACATTTTTTTGTTTTTATAGTCTTGTTATTGCATAATTCCAAATGCTTCAAATCAATGCATTGTCCAAGCTGACTCTATTCAGTGCATTGTCTTAAATACTTCTACTAAATGCATTGTCCCAGCTGCCTCTATTAAATGCATTTTTCCACCTGCTTCTATTAAATGTATTGTTCCAATTGCTTCTATTCAATGCATTGTTCCAATTGCTTCTATTCAATGCATTGTTCCAATTGCTTCTATTCAATGCATTGTTCCAATTGCTTCTATTCAATGCATTGTCCAATTGCTTCTATTCAATGCATTGTCCAAGCTTCCTCTATTTATTGCATTGACATTTATTGTTATCCGCCAGATATTGACATTTATTGTTATCCGCCAGATATTGACATTTATTGTTATCCGCCAGATATTGACATTTATTGTTATCCGCCAGATATTGACATTTATTGTTATCCGCCAGATATTGACATTTATTGTTATCCACCAGATATTGACATTTATTGTTATCCGCCAGATATTGACATTTATTGTTATCCGCCAGATATTGACATTTATTGTTATCCGCCAGATATTGACATTTATTGTTATCCACCAGATATTGACATTTATTGTTATCCGCCAGATATTGACATTTATTGTTATCCGCCAGATATTGACATTTATTGTTATCCACCAGATATTGACATTTATTGTTATCCACCAGATATTGACATTTATTGTTATCCGCCAGATATTGACATTTATTGTTATCCGCCAGATATTGACATTTATTGTTATCCGCCAGATATTGACATTTATTGTTATCCACCAGATATTGACATTTATTGTTATCCGCCAGATATTGACATTTATTGTTATCCGCCAGATATTGACATTTTCTGTACTCATTCATAACTGTAAAGAGCAATCAAAATGCATGTACTAAACAATGGCCGGGAAATTCAACAATGTGTTATTAATTACATTGTTTTTTTATATTCTTTCTCTTTCGCCCCCATCCCCTTCTCTCTGGCTCCCTACCTGCTCCTCTCTGTCTCTCTCTCATACACCTCACTTGCTCTCTCTATCTCTATCTTTTTCTTTGTTTTGCTTATTACCTTCATACATTAAGACCAAAAAATAATTGGGGTGGGGCATCTGCGTTAAATGGAAGTTATTGAACTAGGGTTAAAGTAAGTCTGAAACAGACAGAAAGAAAGATTAACCGTAGATACCAGTGCGCTCCAATCATTCATCATTTACAACATTTGTATGAATCAAGTGATCTACGACATGATGTTGGCTGATGTCCTGAGGGTACCCATGCCAATGATGACCACACAAACGGACACTGGTAGTCTCCAGGAACCTGCCCGTGTCAGGAGTAACTTTGTCGAGACTTGGCTCTGGAACTCTGTTCTTGTTGGGTAGTAGAATAATCATATCAGCTTTCAAAAACGTTCGTTTCGGTTATCTGGTCAGAACCTACATTTCGGCTTGCTCTCCTGCTTTTAACTTGCCCCATTTGGATTTAGTGTGTTTATTGTTGTTTTTTTAAAATTTTAAATTATTAGAAAATTATCAGCTTTTGAGTTCGTTTAATGTTAAAATAGTAACTGAAATAGCGTTCCGGTTAATTTAATCTCATTGTCTATAGGTGCATGTAGCTCATACGATTTTTTAAAAATAGCAGAAACTTAATAATTATAACATTTTCGCTATTGCAAATGCAAATCCTGCTTCCCAATTCGATTTATCTTAGCATTAGTTCGAGATGGGCACACGAAAAAAATGTATGATGATGTAATTTATTTATTTAAATATAATTAAATTACGTCCGTTCATTTTAGATATTGCTGTGGATGTTGTTATATCTTATACACTTTGTTTATCGTTTCTACTCATACAATCAAAAACGTCTCTTTAACTTACTACACTCAGACGTATATCAGTCATCATCAGTCGTGTCTGCACGTTCTAGTTATCTACGTTCTAGTAACTACTGTTTGGACTGCGTCCGCGTTATCCACGATCTAGCCACTGTGCTGTTTCCATGTTATCCATTTACATATTAGTCAATATCGTCAGGTTCTTAGAGCGTGAAGGGCTTTGATCTTAATAACTGTTTCTTATCTTTGCGTTACTTTGACACACAATGTTGTTGGATATATAAATATATGTGTATGTGCCGGTTTTTAGGCCGGCTAGAGATCTCACTCACCCTCCCCCACCACCGAATTACAAAAAATAATTAAAAAGGCCTTATGTGAACCTTGGTTACATAAGAATTGGACTAGTGATTTAGTGTACCATTTGATTAAGCAATTGATAATTCATAGCTCATAGCATCATAACTAACGTAACTTGTCACGGTCTGAAGTTCTCACTACATTCCCGCCCATGTGGTTCACGACGACGATGATGTGGTTTCCCCACTACGGTCATGATGACCAGACCATCTATGATGACAATGATGCCTCAGGTCACCACGACCCAGGCTCCAGGCACCGGTGTGGATGGCTTACAGGCGCCACCTAGGACACGCGTCAATTTTGCTGAGACTTTCCTCTGGGGCTCACCATCTGTCGGGTACAGAACATGATTTGGATTTATTTATTCTTACTTGTCAATAAAAGGGCTTCTAAGGTGCTCTTTTTTCTGTTTTCTTAAAGTTATTTGGTTTTTGTTGGGTTTAAGAGTTAAAATTTTTTCTAACAATTCCTACTTTCACGTCATTGGCAATATATAGGGTTTTTATTTAATGTTATTAAGCCTTACGATCAGGGAGAATCTTTATTTCATCTTTGCTGAAATAGTTTGTTCGTTTGTTGTTTTTTATTTTATTATTTTTTTGGCGTATATTTAGAAGTCTATTCTTGAATCCTTAACTACTATTATTCATCGATGTTGCCATGGTTTTGCTTATTGCGGAAAAATACTTTGCAAATTTTTTACATGATCCTGTCCGATAAAACGAACTAGAATTTGCCTCTCTTTTAATTTCATAAAAAACACGTAAATTCTCATTGGTACAATTCGAACACAACACGTGACTGCTTCTATTTTTTCCCCATAAAATAAAAATATTTTTTTAACGAACACACATTATTCTCTAATATGCTCATTATGTCCCTTTAGCGTTACAGAATGAGTGACCTGGGCTTTTATATTATTTATTTGAGAGAGAAATTTGAAAATGTCTTTCTTTGTATTTCATAGCTAGCGTCCTTATGTTATAACACTTCATAAAATTGGTACCTCCCTTAGTTGATAGTAACAGCTTTTGGATCTCATTGTGTTTAAACTCAAATGAATAGTTAAGTTATGTTGCATAATTATTTTTTTTAAATTGTAAAATTTCTGTTGATTGCCATCAAATGTGAAGAGATGTGGATCACCACGTCGATGATGTGGTTTCCAACCATGATGATGACCAGACCATCTATGATGACCACTGTTCCACAGACTACCACCGCAACCCCCAGCACCAATGGGGATGACTTACAGGCACCACCAAAGACAAGAGTTAACTTCGCTGAGACTTTTCTTTGGTGGTCACAGTCTGTTGGGTATTTAAGTGGCAGCTCGTGTCAATGAATCATTTAGTTTTTTTTCTATAATATACAGGCAGCTTGTCTTTCATTTTGGGGTTTTCTTGTGTTTTTCAACATGTTTTAGAAGCTACCATAACTTGGCATTTGGAAATTTCAAGTAAATATCAATTTATTGAATTGTTGATTAGATACTTGAAGCATTTCCTGCTTATGCATGCAATACCATTTTTAGACATGGTTTCGTTTACGTGTGACACCTGCCGGGGTTCAATTTTTGTCAGACAAATTATTTAATTTTTTTGACAGTCCAAGTTCAAAACACACTATTTTCCTGATCATTTGTAATAATAATATTTATCTGTCAAGCTCCTGTTGTAAGACTTAACATATTCTACTGACCATTTATCGTGGGTCTCCTCCACTTATCTCATTGTATGTATCAGAAACAAATTCTAGTATCAGATGTACTCTTCTATGATGCAACTTTCACGGCCAATATTCAAATAAAAACTTACTTAATTCCCCTCCTAGTTTCTGTCGTCACTCAAGCATGTCCCATATGAGCTAAAACCATTTCGCTTACTCTGTTTATCGACACTATAAAAAGTAAGCTGTAGGCATAGGTAAATAACAATAATGATGACAAATTTGCTCTCATGCAGTGATATCCCTTTAAGAGCGTGGCTGTTAAGATTATATTTAACCCTTTGCTATCTAACCACAGTGGGTAAGTCTTACAAACACTGTCATTTCTCACGACAGTTTTCCTCTTAAATTTGATTCGCCGAATCAACAGCATTAAAACATATTCATTTAAGTTTCTACTTCCTAACCAGACGTTATAATTTAAATGTCTTTCATTTATTCCAATGTATTGAAAGATTCAGAAACTTCCTTTCAGGAAATAAATATAGTTGTGTTCCCTTTTACCCATTTTCGTTTCCATTTGTGAAGTTAAGCCGGCCATCTCTTTATAGCGCATTTTATAGGGGTATTTTTTATTGCCGTTTACTGAGGCATGATTTTAAAGCTTAAATCAAACTTTCAACATGCAGTCTCTGGACTGAAATAACAAATCACACGACGAAACAATTTCATGGAAACCATTTTTGTGACTAACCGTCTGTTCAGCGTATTTAATTTTTGAAATCATTTTTATGAGGCTTCTATTTGCCATTTTGTTCATGTATTTTACTGTTACTTTTGTTTTCTTATATCACATCACTTGGTACGTTTGATCATCTCGGAAATCCTTATGCTCTAAAATCGTTTTTCAAATAGTTCATGTATTTAATTCCTTTTTTTCTCTCACAAAAATGACGTTTCTTTTCTATCAAAAATTTATTACGAAGTGTAATTATTTAGTTGTTTTTTTAATTACACAGGGACTCCTGAGTACATTTTTATGGTAGCATTCTAAAGCAATATAATCTTTGTCAAGTTTTTTTTTATCGCTTGACTTCAGAAGTGATATTTTAAAAAATATAAATCAATTGAAATTTCTTTTAACTTATCCTTTAAAAATCTTATTACTTTCCAGCCCATGACAAATCATTTCTAAACAGGAAAAAAAAACAAAGAAATAAAAAAAACACCATCCTTTTACCATTTTAGAACGGTACAAAAAAGCTTTCTTGTCGCTCATATTTATCCTGTTTGAGTGAAATTGGTGTGTGGTAAATATTTACAAATACCTAGGGATAAACACGCGCCTTTTTATATGTGGAATTTTTCATTTAAAAATACTGCAAAGGATAAATGGCATTTCAAGCAACTCTAAGGAAAATGCTTTTTTCACCTCTTATTATTTCTTATTTACACAGCAAATACTTGAAATATTTTTAATTTTATCAACACAGTATCATATTATCAACATACGAATTCCCACTAAAATCCCTCTCAGATCGCCCGCTTTTTCCACTTTGTGGACGTGACGCTCCTTTACCGAGGTCTCGACGGTGTGCTATGGCCATGGGGAACTTCCAACTAGAAGCTAAGCCATTGGTTGCGGTCAATACTGACGTCACTACGTCCACCCCTTTACAAGAGCCGACCAGGACTCGGGTTAATTTTGTCGAGACTTGGATGTGGGAGACTGCAAACATTGGGTACATTTGAAACAATTATCATAATGGGGTTTTTGTCGAGCTTTCTCTTTATCTCATACTTTCTTTCAAGTTCAGCATGTACCGTCTTTAAGGTTTTGGTGATAGATAGATCCCTTTTCTGCAATGTCCCTTCTTTGACACTGTGCTAATTTGTTATTATTTTTTAAAATATACTTAAAGCAAAATATAGATATAAACACATCCTTTTCCTTTCAATGATTAGTCATCTATCTATCTATCATCTATCTATCTATATATATAATTCTCTTCATGGGACCATGCGAGACACCACGACGCAAGTATGTGCAACCTAGCATGACGAATGACCCTCGCTGGGGTCGACCAACGTATCGAGACCAACAATGGTCCTTGCGTTTCACTTGCATTGTTCCTTCACAGACTCACGTGAGATTCGTAGTGTACTGGTTATCTCGTCCGCCTTATAGCCTTATACGGGGAGGGGTCTGGGTTCAAGCCCCAGCGAAAACATTGTTGTTGTTTTTTTAATTTTTAGAAAAGTCTGTTTGTGTCCGTTATTTTACCCCTTTATTACCAAGACTAGCTGATCCGCGGCGTAGCATACGCCGCTAATGATTTAGTGACGGGTGAAGACTTCCTGAAAGACACAGTTGTCAAAATGGGGTAGGGTTTGGGCAAACGACTGTAAGTGAATGAAAAGAAGGAACTCTGGAGACACCCGCGGCGTAGCATACGCCGCAGACTTGCTCATCATAGATATTGCAAAGAACGGTTTTGGGGGGGGGGTGAGAGTACAGACACAAAAAGCAGCACTAAGTAAGCACAAAAATAGCGAGTAAACTTAAAGACATGCACACTGAGGTTGTTGTTACCCGCCTCCAATTTATCAACCGACGTTCACTCGCGTTGTTTTGATTTCTTCGTGCTGTAGTTTGTGTCCGTTTTTTCTCCACTTTCTTTGCACCCTCCATGAGCAAGTCTGCGGCGTATGCTACAGCCGCGGGGCGTCTAGTTGACATTAAAACACGAAATCTTTCGTGCTTCAAAGTTGTGCAAAGAGCGTTTGGTTATTGTTTAAGAGGTGAGAGGTCCTGCCGTTTATGTTTTTTTCAATATAAGTTGTATCAATTCTCTTTATTTCCTATGCTAGAGTGTGTATAATCTAAATCTTTTTCTTTGACCTGCTCAATTATTTGCTGATACCTAAATGAATCTCACTCACTACATCACTACACTATATTGGGAATAAACCAGTTGAAATAATAATAATAATAATAAATTGATAATTTTTATAGCGCTGTATCCCAGCAAGGAACCGGGCTCACAGTGCTTTACATGGAGATCATAACATACATATAATAATTAAATAACCATTCATACCATAATAACAACATAAAAGACAGTACATTACACATAAGCTACGTTAATCATTAAAAGAAATGTTGTTTCATTAATTGTGTAAATACATTTTGAAAAGATGCGTCTTAAGTACCGTCTTGAAGGTTTTAGTAGTTTGAATACTACGGATGTGTAATGGTATTTTCTCCTGAAATCGTCATAACCGCTTATCTCTACCTCTTTTCTTTATATCAATAATGTAAGTACGTAGATTATGTTTATTGTACTGATGAAGGCATTAGCCGAAACGTTTACATTCGTGCTAGTCTATATATATATAAATCAAAGTATGTCTGTGTGTGTGTGTGTGTGCATGTCCTTTATAGCTGACTAAACCATTCATCCGATCGTCATGAAATTTTTGGAGAATGTTGAGTACCCACCTGGGATGGTAACTGGCAACTTTAAAAAAAAATATTTAACACTCATGTGGCACCGGGGGCCCATAATGTCATTTGTTGCTTATATGAGCTATATAGAAATTAGTTTAAGCGCTAGCTACTGTGTAAATTGTTGGATCTTAACCAAACTTTGTATATAGCAACTTGATAGCCAATATTGAAATACCATAGGGCACTGAACTCCTATAAGTCATTCCTTTGGGGCTGGGGGCCCAAAAAGTTCCATTTCTTAAACGTTTAAGATTTTATTCACAATTCAGTTATTAACAATCTTGACAAATAATGGCACATGTATCCATTATTATACAAATTGAAATGAACAGTTGTTTTGAACTTTATATTTTGTACTGAATGGGCCCTGGGGCCCTTAATGTCTTTTTTGCTTATATAATCTTTATAAAAATTAATGTATGCGTTAGCTACTGAGTAAATGAATGGATCTTAACCAAAATTTGAATACAAAAACTTGGTAGCCCATATTAAAATACTATAGGGCACAGAACTTCAAATGTCCATTCCTTCGGGGCCGGGGGCCCCAAATGTATTTTCTTCGTATATGTATAAGATATTTTTTCACATTCAATTTTTCACGATCTTGAGGAATATATTTTTGAGGAAACTGAATTAAAATGAACAGGTTTTTTAAATTAACATCTTTCAACTAAAGGGCCCAGGGCCCCCTAAATGTCGTTTTTTTTATATTGGCTGTATAAAAATTAGTATTAGCGTAAAATACTGAGAAAATTAATGTATCTTGACCCATTTTAGTATATAAAAACTCAAGGGTCTATATTTTATTACACTAGGGCAATGAACTCCTAATTTTAATTCCTTCGGGGCTGGGGGCCCAAACTGTCATTTTTAGTAAATGTTTAATATTTGATCGTCCATTCAATTTTTAACAATATTGAGAATTATAAATAAATGTATGTATTTTGAAATTTATTCAAATGAACATATGTTTTGCACTTTATTTCTTGCAATAATGGGCCCCTGGGCCCTTAATGTCGAGCTTTATACAAAATTATGTTATGCATTAGCTACTGAGTAAATGATTGGATCTTAACCAAATTTTGTATACAAAAACTTGGTAGCCCATATTAAAATACTTAAGGTTTCTGAACTTTTAATGTCAATTTCTTCGGGGCAGGGGGCCCCAAATGTCTTTTTTCATATATGTTTAAGATATTTTTGCCATTCACTTTTTAACGATCTTGATAAATATATCCCTGATGAAACTGAATTAAAATGAAAAGGTTTTTGAAATTGACATCTCACACCGAATATGCCCAGGCCCCCTTTTATGTCTTTTTATTTCACTATATATCTATATGTATAAATCAAAGTATGTCTGTGTGTGTGTGTGTGTGCATGCCCTTTATAGCTGACTAAACCATTCACCCGATCGTCATGAACCTATTCGAGACTGTTTAGTATGCTCCCGGGATAATAACTGGCTACTTTTATTTCGAAATTTAACACTCATGGGGCTCCGGGGGCCCATAATGTCATGTTTTGCTTAAATGAGCTATATAAAATTAGTTTAAGCATTAGCTATTGTGTTAATTGATGGATCTTAACTAAACATTGTATATAAAAACTTGACAGCCAATATTAAAATACCATAGGGAAATAAACTCCGAATGACCATTCCTTCGTGCCTGGGGGCCCAAAATGCCATTTTTCTTCTACTTTTAAGAATTTTATTCCCCATTTATTTATTAACGATCTTGAAAAATAATGATAAATTCATCCATTATTATCTATATTGAAACGAACAGGTGTTTTGAACTTTATGTCTTGCACAGAATGGGCCCTGGGGCCCTAAGTGTCATTTTTTGCTTAAATGAGCTATATAAAATTTAGTTTATGTGTTAGGTACTAAGTAAATGATTGGATCTTAAACAAACGTTGTATTCAAAAACTTCGTATCCCATATTAAAAGACTTAAGGGCACTGAACTTCTAATGTCAATTTCTTCGGGGCCGTGGGCCCCAAATGTCAGTTTTCGTATATGTTTAACACATTTTTCCCATTCACATTATAACAATTTTGAGAAATATATATCCATGATGAAACTAAATTATAATGAACAGGTTTTTGAAATTGACATCTTGCACCTGATGGGCCCGGGGGCCCCTTAATGTTGTTTATTTTCCCTATATTGGCTATAAAAAATTAGTTAAAGTGTTAGATAATGCGGAAATAACTGGATTTTGGCCAAACTTAGTATATAAAAACTTTAGAGCCTATATTACATTACTATAGGGCACTCCTAATGTCCATTCCCTTGGAGATGGGGGACCCAAATCTCTTTTTAACTGAACGTTAATAATTGTATTCCCTATTCAATTTTACACGATATTGAGAAATATAGCTTGATTACAATAGCAATAAAAATATAACTTATTACTCATTTTGGGGCAGGGCCCTTAATATCGTTTCTTCTTTTGTAAATTTTTAAATTATTAATTTATTTATCTATATCTATATATAAAATCAATGTATGTATGTATGTATGTATGCATGTCTGTTATAGCTGACTAAACCATTCATCCGATCGCCATGAAACTTTTGGAGACTTTTGAGTACGCTCCCGGGATGGAAATAGGCTACTTTTTTTCAAAATTTAACACTCATGGGGCGCCGGGGGCCCATAATGAGATTTTTTTCTTATATGAGCTATATAAAATTAGTTTAAGGCTTAGCTGCTTGGAAAATGAATGGATCTTGACCAAACTTGGTACATAACAACTTGATAGCCTATATTAAAATACTATAGGGCACTAATTTCCTAATGTCCATTTATTCGGGGCTGGGGGCCCAAAATGTCTTTTTTCATAAACGTTTAAGATTTTATTCCCAATTCAATTATTAAAGATCTTGAGAAATATAGATAAATATATCCACTATAAAATTGATTGAAATAAATAGGTGTTTTGAACTTGATATCTTGCACTAATTGGGCCCTGGGGCCCTTAATGTCGTTTTTTTGCTTATATGAGCTATATAAAATTAGTTTATGCGTTAGCTACTGAGTAAATGATTGGATCTTAACCAAACTTTGTATATAAAAACTTGGTAGCCCATATTAAAATAACAAATGGCACTGCACTTCTAATGTCCAATTGTTCAGGGCCGGGGGCCCCAAATGTCTTTTTTTTTGTATACTCTAAGATATTATTTCCCACTCAGTTTTTAACGATCTTGAGAAATATATCCATGAGGAAACTGAATTTAAATGAACAGGTTTTCAAAATGTACATCTTGAACCGAATGGGCCCGGGGGCCCCTTAATGTATTTTTTCATTATATTAGCTATATAAAAATTAGTTTAAGTGTTAGATAATGAGAAAATAACTGGATTTTGACCAAACTCGGTATATAAAAACTTAAGAGCCTAAATTTAAATTACTATAGGGCACTGAACTGCTAATTTCCATTTCCTCGGGACTGGGGGCCCTAAATGTGTTTTTTACTAACTTTTAATATTGTATTCCCCATTCAATTTTACACGATATTGATAAATATAGATAAATATATTTATATATTTGTTATGAAATTGATTGAAATGAACAGATTTTTAACTTCATATGTTAAACTGATAGGCCCGGTGACCCTTAATGTAATTCCTTTTTTTTATCTATATGTATTTCTTTTTAAATCCCTTATATTAACTTCGCGGCCGTCTCATCATCTCATCATCTCATGGGCTGGGCGGGCGGAAAAACAAAAGTCGAAAATGACCCACTTCCCGTGATTCGATCGAGCTGAAATTTGGCACACTGACCCGTCTGACCTAACAATGCATCGTATCAAAATTTCAGATCGATCGAACGTACCGTAATTAAATTAATGCATTTTTAGTTTATCCTTATATGAGGTATGTAATTCAAAATTCACGGTTTGTTATTGTTTTTTTGCCACGTGAAAGTTTGAGCTGACGCATTGAGGCGACCCAACGAAGCGACGGGGTGCTTTTGTTTACATTTTACGTGTCACGCTGAGCTCGGTCAAGCGAATCGGTGACCAGACTTTTCCCCTCTCCCCCTCCCACCCACCCCTCCCCCCCCTAGGGTTATGAAGCAAACTTGAGTTAAGACAGATTCAGTCTGTAAATGTTTGAAAATAATCAATACTGTTAGTTATGTCTCATATATAAGGGATTTATAGTCAAAAACTTTGTTTTTACGGGTTTGTTTTATTAAATCCCTTATATTAACTTCACGGCCGTCTCTCTCTCTGTCTTGGGCGGGCGGAAAAACAGAAGTCAAAAATGACCCACTTCCCATGATCCGATCGAACTGAAATTTGGCACACGGACCCGTCTAACCTAACAATGCATCGTATCAAAATTTCAGATCGATCGAACGTACCGTAATTAAATTAATGCATTTTTAGTTTATCCTTATATGAGGTATGTAATTTAAATTCACGGTTTGTTATTGTTTTTTTGCCACGTGAAAGTTTGAGCTGACGCATTGAGGCGACCCAACGAAGCGACGGTGCGCTTTTGTTTACATTTTACGTGTCACTCTGAGCTCGGTCAAGCGAATCGGTGACCAGACTTTTCCCCTCTCCCCCTCCCACCCACCCCTCCCCCCCTAGGGTTATGAAGCAAACTTGAGTTAAGACAGATTCAGTCTGTAAATGTTTGAAAATAATCAATACTGTTAGTTATGTCTCATATATAAGGGATTTATAGTCAAAAACTTTGTTTTTACGGGTTTGTTTTATTAAATCCCTTATATTAACTTCGCGGCCGTCTCTGTCGTCATCTCTCATCTCTCTCATCATCTCATCATCTCATGGGCGGGCGGAAAAACAAAAGTCGAAAATGACCCACTTCCCGTGATTCGATCGAGCTGAAATTTGGCACACTGACCCGTCTGACCTAACAATGCATCGTATCAAAATTTCAGATCGATCGAACGTACCGTAATTAAATTAATGCATTTTTAGTTTATCCTTATATGAGGTATGTAATTCAAATTCACGGTTTGTTATTGTTTTTTTGCCACGTGAAAGTTTGAGCTGACGCATTGAGGCGACCCAACGAAGCGACGGGGTGCTTTTGTTTACGTATTTTGGATTTCATGGATACAAAATAATGTGGCTTGCACAGAAGGAAAAATTAACGAAGAATATTCATCGTCTTGAAAATGTTTCCTGTAGTTGAGATCCCAGTCCCTTGCAAGAGATCATCTGGTGGGATGTCCTCACGGCAATGCAAGGGGTTCCTTATACCTGAGATGGAAATGGAGTCGCTGGTTGTCGAGATAATGGTGAATCCCAAGAGAACAAGAATTAATTTTGAGGAAACATGGCTTTGGATTTCGAGCAAGACAGGGTAGACAATGAATGACTTTAATGATGGTTTTGTTTATTTTACTTAAAGCATAATCCTATGTTCATCTCCCTTGGCAAATCTGGTGTAGTTCTTTAAGCACTGTGTTACTTAATGGTCCTTTAAACTTTTTTCTTTTCAATCTGATGGATTCTTTCGTTTATTGTCTAAAAGTTGGTTGTTTACTTTGGCTAAGAAGAAATGCGAGGTTTGATTTGATCTAACTTGGGGTTGAAGTGGTGTAATGCACTCTTACCGAAAACGTAAAGATGACGTGATTATCAGAGTTTATAAAATAGCCTTGAGTATTTTTCCTTGAATATTACTGTTATTTTAGTTCTGTAACAAATACATAATGTAGGTATTTTCTTTAATCTATGTGTGAAGGTGAAGTGTGCTTATTGGTTTTCTCTCTGTTCTTTGTCGTGTTTTTAGTATGAAAATTATATTGCCAAGTTGTTTGTCAGATTGTAGTAGAAAGTTCAGAATCATGTCTTGTTTAACGTCTCGACTGTCTTCAAGCTTCTCTGGCAAAGATTAAAAAGCTCTGAATTTATAGCCAGGGTCGCAAGTTGATCTCAGGCTATGAATCGGTTAACATTGGCTCCGATGTTTTGTCGGATACAATGTTTAAACTTCTAGAATGCGACCATCCTTTATGACCTGTGATACGTGAGTTAAGCATATTTACTTTCATCGCGTGATTTATATATATGGATATAGAGTTTCTTAGAATACATTCAGAGATATCCACTGCACACCAACATAATGATAACAATTCTTATCAAGAGCCAAACATCGAGCATTATGTTTGTCACTGTTATTTATGTAGTCGCTGTCCTATCGCGTTATCCCATTCAAAATAATATAAAAAAGTAATAATTAGTACTGCTTATTATAATAAACTTAACAAAATTCTGGAAAACTGTTGATATTTAACATCTAAATGATGGGACCCGGCCGGTGTTAAACGTTCCTTGTTTTCACCTGAAATGTTGTATCATTTATCACACAAATCCCTACATAGAGCCTGATCTATTTTTCCCGCAATGGGGTGGCTGTGGTCGTGCACTTGGTCCCTGGAGCAAAAGGTGTATGGCAGCCCTGGGGTTAGGTCTCGATGGATTATCAGCAAACCTGTTTGTACCTGCCGCCACCAGCCCGCCCGTGACCAACGACAACAGCAAAACTGAACAGTTGCAAGAACCGACAAGGACACGGTCCAACTTTATTGAATCTTGGCTGTGGGAGACGTCCAGCATAGGGTCTGTTGTGGTCGTTGTTACAGTTTCACATTGATGAAACAATCTTATATCCACGCTTATTTATATATGTTAATGTGTGAAGGATTACCCTGTGTTTTTCAAACCCTGTATTTATAATATTAAACAGTTTCTGTGTAAATGTACTTGTTATTTTAAAACATTCTGTTCTCTTTCTTCTTTTTTTAAATCCTTTATATTAACTCGTGGTGTCTGCGGCGGACCTTGCTTGCTTGTCGCCAAAACTTTTGATCGATTTTTAACCCACTTGCTCGCAAGATAGCGAGCTGAAATTTTGCAGGCAGTTTTGTACCGATGATAAAAACAATGTATCAAAATTTCAGATCGATCGCATGTACCGTAATTAAATTATTGATTTTTTAGATTATTTTTTTTATTCCTATGTATCATGCTATTTTTTGAGATAGAGCGTCGCGGTGCGTATTATATTGAACAACCTTTCTGTCGCGCAATAAGGTGCGTATTTTATTGACAGCTCTTTTTATAAACATATTCCTGATCGGTGCGTATTATATTAAACATGTTTTACGACACAACTTCAATTTTGTATTTCTGGATGGTCTGGCGCTGCGTATTATAATGAACATTCTTTTAGTTACTTCTCGTACATAAAGGATTTATAGTCAAAAACTTGGTTTTTTTACGGGTTTTTCTTATTAAATCCTTTATATTAACTCGTGGTGTCTGCGGCCGACCGACCTTGCTTGCTTGTCGCCAAAACTTTTGATCGATTTTTAACCCACTTGCTCGCAAGATAGCGAGCTGAAATTTTGCAGGCAGTTTCGTACCGATGATAAAAACAATGTATCAAACTTTCAGATCGATCGCATGTACCGTAATTAAATTATTGATTTTTTATATTATTTTATTTATTTCTATGTATCATGCTATTTTTTGAGATAGAGCATCGCGGTGCGTATTATATTGAACAACCTTTCTGTCGCGCAATAAGGTGCGTATTTTATTGACAGCTCTTTTATAAACATATTCCTGATCGGTGCGCATTATATTAAACACGTTTTACGACACAACTGCAATTTTGTATTTCTGGATGGTCTGGCGCTGCGTATTATAATGAACATTCTTTTAGTTACTTCTCGTACATAAAGGATTTATAGTCAAAAACTTGGTTTTTTACGGGTTTTTCTTATTTCCCACTATGAACCACTGAATTCTCGCGTACAGTCTAATGACCTCCATTTTGAGAAGCGCTTGGCTAGGCGGATGAAAATTGCGCATGTCGTGTGAATGGAGAAAACACTTATTTCTTTTATTTGTTTATGCCTTGCTTTATACTCTACGGGGTTCTGGGCTGTTCTGCATTTCAAACATCCATCTGTTATGCTTAATTAAGTTTTCTTTACCCGGGTGTCAACAGTTTATGGGGTGGGAGGGTGAGATGTCCCAATAAGTCCATTTTTTGTTGCTTCTGAATGACCCCGGTTTTTCTAATTTCAAACATGAAGATATCGTGTTCCACTTTTGCTTTCACGTGGCTTGAATGCATTGCAATTATAAATATAGAATCATCTCACTTTAAAATCTGGATCACAAATTTTATTTTAGATAAGTACAAAAATGTCGAACAAGATGTATTTGAAATATATTTAAGAAATACAAAACTGAGTTCAAAATCTCAACTTTTTTGCTGTTATATTTTTCCAAATTTTAAAACCAAAGTCTCCAAACATCTTGAAAGAACAATCTCAGTCCTTGCCCTCTCCTTGCTTTAAACGACTGTTTACGCTAAATCAAATATAAAAAAATTCATAACATTTTTTAAGGCATTTTATTGATGCTAGAGAAAATGCTCGTAGGTTGTTGTTTTTTTTACTTATGGACGAAGTTTTTGGTTTCCTGCGCGCTTGCAGCGGGAAGGCGCCGGTGTTACCGTCAAATGGTCTGCAGTGTTGCTAGCAGTTTTCCCTATTTGTAGCGCATTAATAATTGAACCCGTGTGTTAAGCTCCCTACCTCCACTGTTTGGTGTGGTAGTGTCCCCTCGTCCTTTTTATGTGGAAATGCTGCCATATCGAGTGTTTGGTGTTTTCAGACCCCCCCCCCTTTATTCACTGTTAGTGCTCTTGGCCCCTGCCTCGACTTTTTAGTGTCGATGAGATTCTATTAAGCTGTTGAAAGTGGGTGGATCTTAGCTTTAAAGAGCTGGAAATGATCACACACATAATTTGAGCATATCTTCAACAACAACAACAAAAAACGGTACCAATAATATCCACACCAGAACACACAGACACACCCAACCTGCCCAAAAAATCCCATGGAAACTTATCTAATTCTGCGATTTTGAAGCTTATGGTCATCAATCCATGACAGCAGTTGCTTGCTGTAATTACTTGAGAAACTTCATTTCCGCGTCTTCTGTATAGACCAGGGATGGGCGAAAAGCGGCCCGTGGGTTTTTTGTGGCCCGCCAAGACATTTAGAAAACCCGCCTTGAAGTGTGAAAGGGTGCACTTGTCTCATTAAATTAATTCTATAATTAAATGTGCTAGTATCTAAACATCTAGATAATATGACATTGTTGTTGTTGATCGTCCGTCGTGGTCGACGATGACCACTCTCATCATATTTGCTGGGCCGCCACATGTGTCCTCTGGTGGCTTATTAACCCTATTTTGGCACGAAAAAGGCGTCCGCATGTCGGACAAGAGATGGATGCAGTTCCTTCAGGAGGGTTTTGGATACGTTCCTTTCTGGCTTGACGTTTTAACTTGGCAGCCTGTTGTCTATTAGCTTCACTGACAGCTGCGCCATTCCATATCATAGAGCGCCAGTTGGCTCGGTTACTGGCTGCTGCTTCCCAGGAGTCATGTCCGATGTCGAAGGCCTTCAGAGCAGTTTTAAGTGCATCCTTGTAGCGCTTACGTGGACCTCCGCGTGCTCTATGCCGTTCTGTAAGCTCACCATAGAAGAGCCTTTTGGGGAGGCGATGGTCGGGCATGCGCATTAAATGCCCCGCCCAGCGTAGTTGGCTTTGCATGAGGCTAGTGACATTAAATCTAATGGAACTACCACTTTTGTTTAAGTTTTATTTATTGATGTTTATGATACCATTTATACTTTTTTTTTCTGAAATGAAATGTTAGGTTAACTAAAGAATACAATCAGTTTAGGGGCCGTCCATAAAGTACGTCACCTTATTTTTGACAATTTTTAACTCACCCCTGACAAATCTCGGAAACCCCCCCCCTAAAGTACGTCATCCTTTGGAACAATTTTTTTTTATTAACAAAATAATTAAATTTTAATTTAAAACACGTGACGTCACACTTGGCCGGAACACACTCCCTGTCACACTTTCTTACACCCCCTCCCCCCTCTGGAGCGTGACGTGCTTTATGGACAGTCCCTTAAATGGTGTGACCCTCCGCGAAAATCCGCTACCACAAAGTGGCCCCCGAGCTAAAACAATTGCACACCCGGATATAAACCCCCCAAAAATTTACTGAGTTAATATTTCGCCTCTTTTTAAAGCTTATATCCTCGACCCAATTATTTGGAGTCCTTTTCACTGTGGCCGAGGACTGGGTCCCTGGAGCAAAAGATGCTTTGCCGACGTGGGAGGCATTAATTTTAATATTGCTGGATTATCGGCTAACCTGCTGGTACCTGCCGCCACCAGCCCACCCGTGACCAACGACAACAGCAAAACTGAACAGTTGCAAGAACCGACAAGGACACGGTCCAACTTTATTGAATCTTGGCTGTGGGAGACGTCCAGCATAGGGTCTGTTGTTGTCGTTGATACAGTTTCACATCGATGAAATAATCTTGTCTCCACCCTTGTTTATATGTGTTAATGTGTGAAGGATTACCCTGTGTTTTTCAAGCCCTGTGTTTGTAATATTAAACAGTTTCTGTGTAAATGTACTTGTTATTATACAACATTATGTTCTATTTCTTTTTTTTCTACTGTGAACCACTGAATTCTCGCTTACAGTCTAATGACCCCCTTTTTGAGAAGCACCAGGTTATATGGATGAAAATTCCCCATGTCATGGGAATGGAGAAAACACATATTTCTTTTATTTGTTTATGCCTTGCTTTATACTTTACTGGGTTCTTGGCTGTGCTTCATTTCAAATATCCATTTTGTATTCTAAATAAAGTTTTCTTTACCCGGGTGTCAACAGTTTAAGCGCATTAATAATTGAACCCGTGTGTTTAGCTCCCTACCTCTACTGTTTGGTGTGGTTGTGTACCCTTATCCTTTTTTATGTGGAAATGCTCCTTCGTCCAGTGTTTGGTGATCTTAGACCCCTTCATCCAGTGTTTTTTGTGGGTGGGCCCTCTTTATTCACTGTTAGTGCTCTTGGTCCCTGCCTCGACTGTTTGGTGTGGTTGGGTACCCTTAAACTTCTTTTAATTTGATGTGGATATGCCCCGTCATCCAGTTTTAGGTGTGTTTGGGACTTTTCATCCAGTGTTTGATGTGGCTGCGCCCCTCAACCAGTATTTGGTGTTGTTGCGCCCCTCATCCAGTGTTTAATGTGATTGAGATTTTATTCGGCTGTTGAGAGTGGGTGGGTCACAGCTTCAAAGATTTCGAAATTATCTTACACATAATTCCAGCATACCTACAAAATACCAGTGCCAATACTAGCCACCCTGCCCCCCCCCCACCTGCCCAAAGATCCCATGGAAACGTATCTAATGCTGCGATTTGGAACTAATGGGCATCAATCCATGACAGCACTTAGTTCCTGTAATTAATTGAAAAACTCCATTATTGTACAGAACAGGGGTGGAAAAAATGCTTCCCATGGGCCACATGCGGCAAGACGCAGAGTTTTTTGTGGCCCGCCAAGACATTTAGAAAATCCACCTAGAAGTGCGATAGGGTGCACTTATCTTATTTCAAAGTGATTCTATAATTAAATGTGCTAGTATCTAAAAATCTAGGTATTTTGACATTAGCACAATAAATACAATTTTATAGAACTACGACTTTTGTTTAAGTTTTATTTATTGATTTGTATGATCCCATATATACTTTTTCTGAAATGAAATGGAAGTTTAACTTATATAATCATTTTAAACGGTGCGGTCTTGCGCTAAAATCCGCTACCACAAAGTGGCCCCCAGCCAAAACAATTGCCCACCCCTGGCACAAATGCAACAACATTTTCTGAGTTAAAATTCCGCCTCTTTCTAAAGCTCCTATCCTCGACCAAAATATTTGGGGTCCTTCAATCTGTGTTCCCTGGAGCAAAAGATGCTTACACATTGCATATAATATTGATGTTTTAACGGCTGACCTGCTGAATCTTTTCGCCACCAGCCCGCCCGTGACCAACGACAACAGCAAAACTGAACCGTTGCAAGAACCGACCAGGACACGGTCCAACTTTATTGAATCTTGGCTGTGGGGGACGTCCAGCACAGCGTCTATTGTGGTCGATGTTTAAATTGTTGTGTGTAGGTTGCAGAAACCCATGCTTTGCAGGGCCTTTTGGTCATGGTTCGCAAACTGGGGACTTTTCTGTCATTCTTTAATTCATTAATGTCATTCATTAATGTCCCGTTAAAATATGTTTCACTTTCATATAAAAGAAAGGAACACACACAGTAGAAAAAACGATATTTGTAGTTTAAAAAATATTAAACACACAGATGATCCTCACTAAAGTTTAGAAAGTAATATCATGTTGAATCAAGTGTTTTAATATTCCCAAAATTTAATGTCCCTAACAGTGACGTCTTGTTCATCCAGAATCTCAACAGCCATCCAACCACCCCCACCCCAAATAATTTAAAATTAACGGCCCGAGAATTTGTCACGGTGGATATTCTAATGCCATAGGACTTACAGGTTTGGTGTTATAGGAATGCACATCTAGTTAAGAATCTCATTCTTAATGTTGCATGTAATTTTTATCGAAAGAGGCTCGAAAATACTCTGGTCAATTTCTTCGTTTGTCACCTGGCTTCAACGATTTTTTATTATTATTAGGTTTTTAAATGTTTAGGTTGTGGTAAGCGTAAAACAAAAGCAAGAAAAAAAACTATGGGTTTGTAAAAAATTTTTTATTAGTTTTCAGATAAATATGATCTTAGGTATAACTTTTTGTTGGTATCACTTCCTCAAACCGCTTGAGGTGTTCCACTACATAACTCACCGACATGTGAATATTGTGAAAAACATTTCTTCAAAATGTAGTGAAGTCATTCGTTCCACAACTTTAAAAGATGCGCACTTTATTTGCGATTGAAGAGCTCCGTGGCAACGAGAAAGATCAATAGTTGTCGATATTTGATGAGTTTGTTTCAATTCCTATCATCGCCTGTTTCTTTAGTTCCTATATTTCTCCAAACCTGGAGTCCATTTCATTGTGGCCGAGGCCTGGGTCCCTGGAACAAAAGATGTCTCCTCAACGTGGGACTAAATATTGCTAACCTGCTGGTACCTGCCGCCACCAGCCCACCCGTGACCAACGAGAACAGCAAAATTTAACAGTTACAAGAACCGACCAGGACACGGTCCAACTGTATTGAATCTTGGCTGTGGGAGACGTCCAACATACGGTCTGTTGTGGTCGTTGTGCTTGTGCTTTCAGTTTGAATTTCATCTGGGTGCAATCCTCCGTGTTAACGCCATCCCCGTGTGTGCTGGCTAACCCAGTGCTTCTCATATTTTTTTGTGTGTGATGGAGAAACCATTAAGAATTGTTCCACATTTTTTTTCACAACCTTCTTCTTTTTTTTAAGTTTGGTGACAAGTGACCAAAAGCCCACTGACTGTCACTCGTCCGCTCATCATCACTTTGAGAAGCACTGAGTTAACTTGAAGATAACGGGATCTGGAAAATTTTAGATTCACGGGTTCGGTGGCCCTTTGCTCACTCTTTTTAGGACAATATAAAGAACACTCTTACTTGATAATTGATGGGCCGAAATGTCTGTTTCTTTAATTATAACTGGATAATGGTGCGTCGTCCACAACAAAACGGCGCATATTTCGTTTCAGAATGTTTTGTTACAAACAAATAGCTCATCCATTTTTAATATATATTTTTAAAATACAAGGTTCCTTGGTTTTTATTTTATAAACACAACGTGTAACGTAATGCAGCTCGTGAACTATTTTCTCACTAAAGCTAACCTTGACTACCAGAGCCTACATGAGTTTGGTCGTCTCATAAACCAGGCTCAGAGCCTACATGAGTTAGGTCGTCTCATAAACCAGGCTCAGAGCATACATGAGTTAGGTCTCTCATAAACCAGACTAAGAGCTTTCATAAGTTAGGCCGTCTCATAAACCAGGCTAAGAGCTTACATAAGGTAGGCCGTCTCAGAAACCAGGCTAGGGGCCTACATAAGTTAGGCCGTCTCATAAACCAGGCTAAGAGCTTTCATAAGTTAGGCCGTCTCATAAACCAGACTGAGAGTCTACATAAGTTAGGCCGTCTCATAAACCAGGCTAAGAGCTTACATAAGGTAGGCCGTCTCATAAACCAGGCTAAGAGCCTACATAAGTTAGGCCGTCTCATAAACCAGGCTCAGAACCCACATAAGTTAGGCCTTCTCATAAACCAGGCTTACATCTTACATAAATTATGCCGTCTCATAAACCAGACCGAGAGTCTACATAAGTTAGCCGTCTCATAAACCAGGCTCAGAGCCTACATAAGTTAGGCCGTCTCATAAACAAGGCTCAGAGCCTACATAAGTTAGGCCGTCTCATAAACCAGGCTAAGAGCCTACATAAGTTAGCCGTCTCATAAACAAGGCTCAGAGCCTACATAAGTTAGGCCGTCTCATAAATCAGGCATACAGCTTCATAAGTTAGGCCGTCACATAAGTTAGGCCGTCTCATAAACCAGGCTAAGAGCTTACATAAGTTAGGCCGTCTCATAAACAAGGCAGGTTGCATACTTTGAAATGTCTCTGTGACCTGGTGTTGTTTTAATTCCATCTTCGTATTCCATGTTTCCTCATCGCTGTGTCACGTGTCAGGCCATCCCATCTACTTTCTCTCTGCTGCCATGGGCGGACTTCCCAATGCTGGTAACTTACAGGTTGCAGAAAACGTGCTGACCACGTTAACGAAGGACACCCTTAAAGAGCCAGCAAGAGTAAGGTCCAACTTTGTTGAGACTTGGCTCTGGAATGTCGTCACTGTAGGGTAGGGAGCTCGTGAAAACATGTTTCATCATATAGCATTATCTTGCATTTTTAACGGATTTGCTATGACAAAACTTCAGTGACTTTTCTATCTTTTTTTCCTAAACTTTTGAGAGCAGTGCTGTTAACTCCTGGGAAATTTCCCAAATCGTGGGAGTTTTTTTTAAAGCCAAATTAGGCAAATTTATAGGAATGGGAATTTATGAGGATTTGGCCTTAAATATGGGAATATTTGAGATTGCTTCGCCAACAGAATTTAATGCATTTGGGAATTTTTAGTCTAATTTGGGAATTTTTATACTCCTGCCTGGGAAAATTTGGCACCTTGAGTTAACAGCGCTGTTTGAGAGGTCTCCTGTGTCTTGTTTCTTCATCAAAATGAGTTTTATTTTATAACTAAAGCTACCTTTAGCTTATATGTTTTTTTGTGTGGATTCCTTCATTCTTTCTCAAAAACTCATCTTATGAAGTATTAGATTGCATTGATCAGTTTTTAAAAGCATTTCTCTTTATGAAAGAGGAGAAAATAATTTGTAAGGAAAAATAATAACCACATAGATATCTAATGCGATCATAAAATAAGATGTTGATTATTAAATTCTTAATATCTTATTTTAGTTTTATTGCGATTATGTTTAAGTTTAAGCCTGCATTACTTTTTAATCTTCTTTTATTTTAATTCTAAGTCTGATGCAAAAACAGTTTATATTTTGTGTGTGTGTTAATTTATGTTTATTAACTCTTTTAAAAACTGAATCACTGTTCTATGGGTGTTTATAGAGCTACTAATTTACTATATCAATCCTGGACTTTATTATGTTTTATATATATATATATATATATATATATCTTTATATATATATATATATATCTTTATATATATATATATATCTTTATATATATATATATATATATATATTTATATATATATATATATATATCTTTATATATATATATATCTTTATATATATATATATATCTTTATATATATATATATATTTATATATATATATCTTTATATATATATATATTTATATATATATTATGGCTGAGGAGGAAAATAACGATTAATCGACCCACCACTTGTAAATATACTGCAAGTCAAAAAGGAAAATATTTCGGCCGATAAATATAAATTTATGTCCGGACGATTACACGAACATTTTGGTTTTAAACTATTGACTGACGTGAATTTTCAAAATGTTTCAAAAGGTTATTGTGTACATTGAGAGAAATCGTTTGCCTACCATGCAATGTTCCCTCTTAGTCTAAGCTTCGTTGGTCCGTGTGCAAAGTTATAAAAAAAACTAGTGTGCAAAGTTGCACAACGTCCATTTTTTTGTGTGCAATATTTTACAAAATTTGCTGCGCGGTGATTCTAAACTACTGCGTGACGTCGGTCAAATATCTGCGCAGCCGCGCTGCTTAAATGGGAAAATTGCTACCATGGTTCTAACACTTCGCTTACATGTCACCTGCAAACCAAACATCCACTACAGTCTCGGAAACTTCAGCTGAGACAATCTAAAGCTATGTGAACAATTGTACAGCTCGGCTCGTTATATTGTCAATAAGACCCGCTCATAACTTGAAACAAATAATGTCAATACACTTGACTTGTCTCTTTGTGTTGTTGGTTAAAATATGTCATATAAAGAAGACATTCCAGTGTAATTTCGATTTTCGACATGTATTTTAATAAATGTTACTTATGACACCATAAATTTCAATTTTTGGCTTTAATCGAAATTAACGATTAATTAATCGTTATTTTTTTCAAAAGTTTACGATTAAATTTAACTTAATCGTTAACAGCCCTAACATATATATATATATATATATATATATATATATATATATATATATATATATATATATTTATATATATATATATATATATATATATATATATATATATATATATATATTAAGGCTGCGGAAATTAACGATTAATTTCTCGATTAATCGTTAAAAATGTTTATCGATTAAAATTATTTTTATCGATAAAAATTCGATTACAATTAAAGAAAATATTTATGATATTTTTTTAAAAATTGTATTAATAAATAATTAATTATTAATAATTAATAATAATTTATACATTTTTTACGTACAAACTTCTCCCGCGTAATATTATAAATTATTTTATTAATATATGTGGACCGGCAGACTTCAACTAAAAAATGGCTGACAGCATCAGCGCAGTTAAATTTAAACATATATATATTATATATGTTAGGGTTTCGTAAATTAACGATTAATTTCTCGATTAATCTTTAATAATAATAATAATAAATTTATAATAGCGCTATATCCCAGCAAGGAGCCGGGCTCACAGCGCTTTACATGGAGATAATAACATACTTATAATAATTAAATAAACATTCTTATCGTAATAACCAAATAAATGACAGTACGTTACACATCTGCTACGTTAATCACTAAAAAGAAATGTTGTTTCTTTAATTTTGAAAATAAATTTTGAAAGGGTCCGTCTTAAGTGCAGTCTTGAAGGACTTGGTACATGAAATACTCCGGATGTGTAATAGTAGAGAATTCCATTGTTTGGCTGCACAAAAAGAGAATGACCTTTCGCCAAAAAGTTTTAGTTCGTGTCTTGGGAACACAGAAAATTTTAAAAATTAACGATTAAATTATTTTTTTAACGATTAATCGACCCATCACTTTCAAATTATTGTAAGTCAAAAAGTAAATTTAAAAAAAAATTAAATTAAAAAAATACCGCCGATAATAAAAACAAATTTCCTGACAATTACACGAACATTTTGGTTGTAAACTATTGACTGTCGGGAATGTTCTAAATGTTGATAAAGTTTGCCTACCATGGTTCTAACACTTCACCTACTTATCAAACCAAATGAAAAGTGTATTAAGCTAATGGCATTAATGGCGTATGACTCGCAGACAGAAAATGACAGCTCTTCTGATGAATTACTGCGTTACCAAATAAAGATAGACTTTCCTGAAACCATTAACCCTCTACAATGATGGAAACTTAATGAACGCCGATATCCGATAATGTCATTCCTTGCCAAGACCGTTTTTTGCATCCCGTCTACCTCAGTTCGATGTGAATGATTGTTCAGCTCGGCTGGTTACATTGTCAATTAGATCCGCACATCGCTTAAACCAAATAATGTCAACACATGTGTCTTTTTTGCGTAGTTGGTTAAAATATGACATATGAAGGAGACATTCCAGTGTTTTTTTTTAGATTTTCAATAAGAACGTTTAATAAGTGTTAGTTATGACGTCATAAATTTTAATTTTTGGCTGTAATCGAAATTAACGATTAATTAATCGTTAATTTTTCTAAAGTTAACGATTAAATTTAAATTAATCGTTAACAGCCCTAGTTTAAATACAAACTTTTTGAATGGAAGGGCCATATTCCATGACGTAAAGATATGCATGAGCCGGGTTAAGATAATGAACAACAATGACGTATGTTAAGATTTTTTATTGTAAACATTTTAGTGTGAAGGATGAAACTGAGCTTTTGACAGTAGTAAATAGGCGAGGTCATGCTCAATGCCACTGGTTTTGATACGTATGATATCAAGCAGGGGAGAGTCATTTAGTCTCGTCCTCACACGGTGTGGCGGAGTCGTTGTCTAGGGGGGTTGAGGTCCACCCTTGGCCACAGATATTAACCACATTGTACGTGTAAATAGTCAGCAACGCTGGGTTTTTTCGTTCAAATCACGTTTAATGACATCAAATTTTCGACATGTATGAAAAATACAATCGACAATTTTCTAGTAGGTTTTCATATTATCCAGAATCCACACACTTCAGTCCGACTTCCTCACGGTGTATACCCCTCAGCCTTCACTCTTCACATCCAACACATCCGCACTTCGGTCCAACCTGACCGTATGGACCACGTTCAAATCTCAACTATCAACGCTTTCCGTCACACACTCTCGTCCAGTCTTCACACTGTCCGTAACTCTCTGTACTGTGACCGTCTCGCCCGACCGGTCTGTACTGTCACCCCTGGTCTCTCTGACCTCTTGCGTGACCTCTGTCCACACACGCAAGTGACCAACAGTTCACTAAAACCTCATACCCGTGAACTGTGTTCACTCAGTCAACACCATTCTTACTACATTTACGCCCAGTCATTCTCACACCATAACATCTGACCGTGTCACACGGTTCTTGTTAAAATTCATTTCTGAGAATGTCTGCTGACACAAGTATATCGAGACAAACAAACGGAGCATTTTCTTAGCAAATTTTCTAATCTCTTGGAATCTGTCTTTATCTAGCTGACGGTAAAAGTCAATGAGATAAGATTTTGTTGTCTGCCGCGACTGTCAAAATCACTTTGCAACTAAATGAGTTCGAGTTGCAGATGTTCTGGAGCATCATCAGGGTCTACAGAGAAAGGTGATGAAAAAACACGATTTCCTTTTCAATAGTTGCAAAGTCCTAAAATCATCTTTGAAATTCATCAGTCATGCTCATGCTATCTGAAACATACCTCTGCATTTGATCTTTGAAGTCTCTTTCTGGAAAACTTGTTATGAGTACCTGTAGTGAGGGGGGGGGCATGTGTGGTATTAGGCTGCACTTGAGACAGTTGCCTTTGGAAATAGTTGCAGCCTGTTCCCAAAACGCCTTGATATGTAAATATAATTTGCTTACCAAGTAGGATCAGATAGTTCTGGAATAGGTTGTTCCTTATTTTCCCGTTTCTCCTTGAAGTTTGTAGGAGCGCTGAAGTGCTGTCCCCTGACTGAGCATCCTACATCATTGTGACACAACATCTTCGTATTCTCTATGGAAACTGCTGAAACTGGCGGTGAAACAGGGCTTTAGAGCGAATGGAGTTTATAGCTTTTATAACTGGCTTAATGAAATGATCATATCGAAGATTTTAGGCACAAAGAACATGTTGGTGAATGAATCAGTGAAGTTTAAAAGCCTTACCAACCTCTTCGCTGACTTTGTTACAGTCAAGTGTTGGTATTCCCACTGTGCTCACCAGTCATGGCAGGAGTACCATTTGTGATGATTACATATTTTTTCCATGGCAATTTAATGTTATTGACGGTAGAATAAACGGAAGCAAATAAATATGTTCCCTCGTTAGGTATGTAAGACTCTGAAGGTCAAGTAATTGGTGAACCATAAAAAGTCATCGATTTTTTTGCCATCTTTGATATACTCATAATCGGAAAAAATTGTCAACTTTTCTTAATAAACATGTTTTTACAGAAATAATACGTCAGTAAATTCATTCTTTTAGATGAGGCCGTGGGCCAGTTACAATTGAAGCGCGGGCTGGACTTTAGACAACCCTAAAATACACTAACTGGTTTTGTTTTCTCCAGTTTGGGACGCCATGTTTGAGATGGTTGCTGGTGTCGCTGGAGGCGTTCATGCCGGTAATTTAATGCAAGAAGGACAGGCTAATACACTGCAAGAGCCGGCGAGGGTTCGAAGCAATTTTGTCGAAACTTGGCTATGGAGTTCGATCTCTATTGGGTAAAACTTCCGTTAATGCTGATCTTTCATAACCGCCTATATCGTTCTTGGCTTCTTTGTGTTGTTACCCTTTTTGACCCGTGTGTGTATTTAGCCCTTGGCGATGAAATCACACATTCCTTCTTAGAATATGCAGAATTTTATTTGACATTAAATCAAACCTTATGGCACTGTGGTCTGGATGGTAAAAATAAAGTGTACAATTACTTCTTTCGTGCTTGCTGTTCACATACCTCTTTTGACAGCTATGATCATTCTTTATTCAATCCCACTAACAATGCCTTGCAATTATTAAAGTGCTACTAATATATTAAGCTTTTTGCTAGCCAAAATTATATTACAGTATATTTTAATGAACATCAGATGACTACAAATAGTATGCTAGTTCATTAATTATTATTTTCATTCCTTCTTGTTGATTGGAATATATATGCATACAAAGCTTCAATGAATAAATAAATGTTAGAATCATCGCTTCGAGGCATATTTACCAAGGATAATGTCACAATGCTATTACGACTGGTCTAAAAAACATCCACAACAGCAACAACAAAAATGGCTCAACAACTGTTTCAGCTCGAGAGCAATTAACTCTCAAATTACTTGGATATTATTTCATTTTCAGCTTTTTTAAATCACTGAACTGCCCAGATCTAACTGCATCTAATTTTTCGATCGTTTTTTTGTTATGAATATTTTTCTGAATTTGATTTAAAAAGTGTTCAAGTTGTCAAAGTCCATCTGTTAAGAATTGCTTTGAACCACTTGACAGCCATTTATCTGATGATGGCCGGCGCTGGGGGTGGTATGGGAGGTGTAAATGCTAACCTCTTGGATTCCCTTGGTCAACAACAGACGACGTCCAACCTGCAGGAGCCCGCCAGAGTTCGGTCCAATTTTGTCGAGACCTGGTTGTGGAACACTGCAACTGTCGGGTACAGTTAATACTGCACTCGCCTTTATCTTGAGCAAGCTTATTTCTTATTCTGCTTAATTGTTCTCTTGGTTTACATTCCCTTTTTGAAAAGTTTGTTTTGGAACGCCGTGGATGTAATTCAGAGCTCAATTTACTTTTTCTTCTTATGAATTTAGCGCGCAAAATATTTTTACATTGTCTAAACTTCCTGCGATTAAAATAGAAAATAAATTGGAGTATTTTCAGTAGACATTTATTTGAAAAGCGGAGACCGAGTGTTTTAAAAAAAAGTTTACAATTTTCTACTTTTATTAAAAAGTAAAGTAAATCGGGTATGCTCTATCTGTACTGACAGAATGTTTTAAATGGGTATCTCCTAGTTTTCTACCCCATGATGGCAATGGCTGGTGGAGGCGGTGGTCCTGGTGGCATGTTTGAGGGGGTAAGGCCACCACAGATGACAACGACAGTAACAGAGAACCTCCAAGAGCCCACGAGAGTTCGGTCTAATTTCGTTGAAACGTGGCTGTGGAGCGATCTCGCTGTTGGGTATACATAAATGTTCCTTTGTTCCCCCCGCTATGGTTCGTGCCAAATAGAGTTTGGTCTGGTTCTTTATCTTAAGTTGAATATCTTGTGTGCTGACTGTGGCTCAAAGTTCGTAGTCTGAATAGGTGTACTAATTTCATCTATAAGACATGGGGCAATAATCGCATTTTCATCCAACTTTCTTATTACTTTGTCGTAGTTGTATGGAGCTGCTGATTCTGTTTCATTTTTTTTTAACTATCGGCATCAACAGTATGTCATCGTCTTTAACTCTGATATTATATTTTTAAACATTTTTTTTTCAAATTTCAAGAGAAAAGTTTTTATTCATTTCATGGTTTAAATATTTATTTTTTTTTAATTTTAAAAAACCATTCTGTTCTTAAAAGTCACAATAAAATTCCAAACGTGTTTTACTACGAAAACTTTAATAATAAACTTTTAATAATAAAATAATAATAAATTCTATCTCCGTAATATTTTCAGATTTAAACCATTAAATATTGTTGAAATTCATCATAGAGCTAAGATGTTGTTTTTTCCGTTAAAAAAAAATCCAACTAATTTATAACAAGTTTTAGAGGTAGTCTCATACCCTTACTGAAGTCCCTTTTGTACGCTTCAAAGTGTGTAGTGATCTTTTTTAAAATTATAATTTCCATAATATTTAATTATCTTCTGAGCAATTTAAATCTATATCAATATGGATCATGGACAGAGTGCGGTTTGTTCACGGGATATTTTAGTATCTTTTTTTTTCCCTCTACCAACTTTATGCACGCATGATGTTTCTTTGACGTCATCACTGGGGCATCATTTGGTGTCACATTTTCACGATGTTAAAATGCGTATTCGGCGTATTCAAAACGTGTATGTTTTGATATGGCACCAGATGGTAGATTTATTTTCTTTTGATTTGACCATAAGTGTTTGTTACTTTGACAGGAAAAAATCTGTAATTTCGACCCGACCAAATTTTGAGAATCACTATTTAGATGATTTAAAAAGAAATTCGTTTGGGGCATGGCAGTTCACGAAATGTTACATTCTTTATCATAATTGGAAACTAATGAAAGTGCAACTGCTGAAGTTTCGTGTCTCTTGGCTTGTATCGTGGTACTGTCTGTGTTGAGTTAATTGAAATTCTGACCGACTGACTCTGGAACTTAATTATAGGCGGACCTATAACATTTGGAATAGATCATATTAAAACTCTTGGAGACTTCACTTTATTAAATCTGAGAGAGTGTCGGTACGGGAGATAGAATCGTCAGTTCACCGTGAAAAGGCGTATGGATGAGGCCACTAAATAATGTTTAAAAATTTAAGGCATGGCTAGAGTGTTCAAATTTAACCCATGACCCATGTAGATTTTGTAAAGATGCCAACTTTTCTCTTCACTCACCCATGCTTTGATACCAAACCTTTATTTGCATGCTCTTTGTCTGCTTAGTTTGCTTTGCTTAGTTGTCACTGCTTTTTGGAAATGGAGGATTTGAAACACAATGTCGTGAGAATGTTTAAAAATTTATTTTAATGAATAGACTAAATATGTATATTTTAATGGTTAAAGGAACCCTATTTAAGCAAATATCTAAAAAAATTTAAAATAACATGTCTTTAAGAAAATATGTTAAGATAGTAATATTTTGAATTCTTTTTAAATTCTCTTTGAAATATTAAAAAAACAATGATAATTATTTGTGATTCACGTTATCTCTGTAACAAAATACAAGCTATCAACACATTATCACATATTTGTGTGTGAAAATTTTTAAAAACAACTGAGTTATTTGTATATTTTTAAAATTTATGGTTATGAGTGACACTGCCCTATACAAAAGCTTCGCTCTGCTTTTTATTTTTGCATGAAATAATAGTCTATTAATATACCATCAATTTTATGATTAAAATATATTATTTTCGAAAATTATTTAAATTAAGTTTGTTTTAAGAGAATAAAAAGTCCTTAATGAAATTGAATTTAAAAACAAGTTTATGTTGTAAATGAAAGTCTACAATTATTTGGTTTGCAGTCCTTGCTTTAAATATAGCATTAATCATTTATATCTATATTTAGATTCTAATTGTTCAACGTGCATGTCATGTCTTGTTTACTGTTATTAAAAACTAACTCTCTACAAAAATCCAATAACAGTGCCAATGGGTCTGCCTCTATTACCGCCACTGTACCAGACACCATCACATCTTGGGTTGCCAGTGCATTCGCTATTAACTCTGATTCGGGACTCGGAGTTTCACCAAACCAAGCTCACGTGCGTACTTGCTGTGTCTTGTCCGTTTTACGTCATAAATTTAAAGGATTAACAAGGACTTTCGTATCCTGTCTATACTCTTCAGGAATATCAGCTACATTATTTGTTTTCAGTTGTGAGTTAAACTTTCAAATACTCATATACTGATTTAAATTTGTTTCTAATTGATCAAAATCTTCTATTATCACTACAGCTGAGAGTGTTCCGCCCCTTCTTTGTCAGTCTGAACTTGCCCTATTCTGTGACCCGTGGTGAGCAGCTCGCCCTCCAGGCTATTGTGTTCAACTATATGACAGACGATATGCAAGTAAGTCTGCACTTAGTCTAAGATGTTTCTGTCATGTTTTGAAATTTCAAAGGGATAAACAACTCCTTTCAATATGATATTGTTTAAGTTTTAAAATCGAACTGATAAAGACATTCGTATAACATGCGCATGTAACATTAAAAAAAATATTCAAGCTGCTTAATAGATAAATTAGAGACAGAGCAGAACATAAAATCTCATTCTAACTTGTAATTTCATCAATGGCTTCCACATTCTCTTCTCTAGGTCCGTGTCACCCTGGCCAAATCTGACAGTTTCTTTAACATCTTTGTTGATGCCAATGGTGCCCAAGAACTCAAGCAGATTGATAACGTCCAAGATGTCCTGGTAAAAACGCCAAATTTATTTTTCGTGATTTTTTAAATGAAATACATTTTTTTGTTTTAATAGATCAAACTAAATGTAAATCAGACCCCAAAACGAAAAGATGGATGTAGAGGGGGTCAGAAATATTTGATATTATGATTTTCATATAAAGGGATTTTGGCATTGTGTATTTGTATTTCAGGTTTTTAATTTGCTTATGTATATCTACATATATGTGAATGTAACCAGTGTTACGCAGTATTTTGTTACCCACTGGGGTCCAATTTTCTATTTGAATCTCTATTTTATTCTGGGCATTTCATTCCCAGTGGTTTCCATTTGTATCTAGTAAGATAATGTTTCCTGGGAAGATTCCATTCTCTTTTGTGATCCCATTCCTCCCATTCTGTAAGACCCTTGTGACCACTGAGATTATGAAGTGTATATTTACTTTCTTGGGCCAATACCCAAATCTAGATATCATTCCCTTCTTTGAGCCAATGAGAATAACGACTGATGAAGATTAGCAATCTTTGGTATTAGAGTAATCGGCATTTTTCTGCAAGTATTTTCCTTTGGAAACCATTTTTTACAAAGAGAAATAACTTTTATATGTTTAATTCAATATTTATATTTCATTAGTTACCTCCCATAGACATCACATTAAATAAAACTGCCCATATTGTAGACGTGTGTATATATTATTTGACAATCAATGTGTTTTTCAGTCCATTGATTTGAGATTGCTGTCAATCTTTTATTCTTATTCTCACTGTCACATGCACTTAACTGACAGTTGCAAACTTTTTTCCATAGTTCTAAGCTTGTTGGTTTCATTAATGAGGGGAATAACTCATCTTACATCCTGACCATCTCTTGTCCCATCTGTGGATACACCTTTCGTACAAGATTGGTCTTATAAGCCACCAACGAACACAATAAACTGCCATAGCAAAAAGATAGGATGTAGATATTGGTCGTTTTCAATCATGACAACAACTTATTCTCTGTTAATTTCAAGGATAAAGATATTGGTTGTTTTAAATCATGACAAAAACTTATTTGCTGTTAATTTCAGGTAAAGGCTGGTGAAGCCAAGTCTGTTTATTTCCCCATTGTCCCAGCTGATCTTGGTAAAATTGATGTTGAGGTCAAGGCCCAGTCCACCAAAGCCGCTGATGCGGTCAGAAGACAACTTTTGGTTGAGGTGAATTGATTTTAATAATTACTTCATTCTTAGTCGATAGTTGTGTCTTGTACTTGCTGGTGTAACTTTTTAGTCACATTAATCTTATTTCTACACCTTGAGTTCGATTAAATGTAAGTCTTAGTATACATTATTACATAGGGTTAGAATTTGTTAATTAGATAAATAGTTTTATTAAAGACTTCATTTTACCTACAAAAATTCATTATGCTGCTTTGTGGGGCTATAAAATATTTTATTGCTCATAAGATTTATTTTTGCTTACACAGTCTACTCACACTTTAAAATGTTTAACTTCTTAAATAAAGAGAAAAAAATCGTATTTATTTCTATTTAAAAAGAAAAGAGTTAAATTACTTTCCTTTGTTCAAAATTGTATGTTTATATCTTTGTGAAACTGATGATTTTTAATTCTTTTGAATCTAGCACATTGTTAACTTATTGTTTGTTTGGCAAATTAATTGTTTTACAAATTACAATTCTAAAAAAATTTCCACGGCTACCATAGTAATAGTTTCTCCCTAACAGGCTGAAGGTGTACCTAAAGTGTACAACATCCCAGTGCTCATTGACCTAACAGAAGGAAAAACAGCTTTTACCAAGACTGTTGATCTTACTTTGCCTGCCAACACAGTGAAGGGCTCAGAACTGGCCAGAATTTCTGCTGTTGGTAAGTTAGGCGATCAGACATCTCTGATACCTGGCCCCTATATAAGAAATCATATTTCATCTAAAGTAAACAGTAACTTAAATTATTTATAAAATTATTTTTGACCCCTTTTGGCTATATTTCGAGTAAAAGCATATCAGAAAGATGTTATTTTTTAAATGTACTTTACTATTTTCTTATAATGTAGAGAACTGCTAAGGGACAAAAATGACATTGAAATTATTTTATTTTTTTAACCTCAGATATTATATTGGGGAATCTGTTGAATAAGAAATTTATAGGAAGCGTGATATCCCATTCAAAAAAAAATTAAAACATCTGTTCACCACCTTGTCTATTCAATTTTTTAGGTGACTTAATGGGACCCACCATTGCTGGCTTAGATAAACTCATTGTGATGCCCACTGGATGCGGAGAGCAGACCATGATTGGACTGGCCCCAGATGTTTATGTCACTGACTACTTGAAATCCGTCAACCAGCTGACTGGTGACCTCAGAGATAAGGCAATCAGTTACATGGAGAGTGGTGAGGGACTTTTATAGGGATGACATCATTGTAACGTTTTCATGGAAGTATTGTCATAATCTGATACTCTGCATTAGAGAAAAAATAACTTAATAATACTGAGTTACTTAAGGATTATATAATAAGGTTTATATGCGGACGTTTGGTTATACCTACAAAACATTGGATAATCCATGAATCCATTTCTGTAGATTTAGACAGTGTGCTTTCACATTTTCTATAAATTCTAGGTTACCAAAGAGAACTGACCTACAAGCACAAGGATGGTTCATTCAGTGCATTTGGTGACAGTGACAAATCAGGCAGCATGTGGTGTGTTGAGTTTTACATTTTTTTAATATGTTTAAATTTGTTTTGCCAAAGTATTCAATGGATAGCCATGATGTACTTAATGGTTACTGTCAATTGTTAAGGGCTTTAACAACAAAATTTAATCATATAAAATTAAACTCATCACTTATTTTGGGAAACACTTTTTTTATCCAATAAAAAATAATACCTAACTTTGTGTAATTGTTGACTAAAGATTAAGTCATTAAATAAAGATTAAATATATCACCTATAACCATTGATCTCAATGTAGCTAATGTATTTGAACTTTAGCCATTAGTGAAGTTTTAACAAATTTAATTAGAAAATTATTCAAAAGGCCATATTATATTTCCAGGTTAACAGCTTTTGTTGTAAGGGTGTTCCACCAAGCTAAAGCCCACATATTTGTAGACGAATCTGTCCTCACCACTGCCATTAAATGGATGGTTGACAAACAAAACGCAGATGGCAGCTTCCCTGAACCTGGAAATGTCATTCACAAAAACATGCAGGTAGACAGCACACATAAATTATATGGAGGCAATAGCTTAAAATTGTATATATTAAAAAGTAATTGCGCTTATTTAATTAAAATAAATGTTTTTATTGTCTTTATTTATTTATTTTAGATACACTTTTTTGTATCTATAAACTGTTTATACAAGATACCTTTAAAATATTTATCTGATTAGGGTCAGGCTGCTTCCGGTGTGGGTCTAACCCTGTTTGTCCTCATCTCTCTTCTAGAGAACAAAGATCTCCTAGTTAACACAGTAAGTTGGCAACACATAAAATCTCAGAGAGATTAATCCAAATATGTAATTATTTTCCATTTTTAAAATTGGAAAATTGTATTTGGAGTATTTAAATATTTTTAAATGGATGATGTTAAATGGTTGTTATTTTAACACTACAAAAATTTCTTATCAACATAATGAAGAAATAAAAGTTATTTAGAAATATATATATACATATGAAAAAAATATTAACCACTAAAGTATTTCTTAATGGTTAACATTCATGATTTATTTTAATTTGCGTAGTAATTAAAGTGAAATTTGATGGGTTTGGTTTTCCTTTTTTTAAAACAGATTACATGTTCAAAGTTATAGTAATAATTACATAACAATTTTATTTTAATTTATTCAGAATGCCATTGGTGTAATAGTGGACCAAGCTAGAGATAAGGCTTTGGCTTATGCAGAGAAGGCTGTAGCCACATCCGATGACTTGTATGTTCTCAACATGGCAGCGTATGCCTTCCAACTGGCTGGAAGCACACAGACTCAGGCTGTACTAGATAAACTGGAACAGAAGGCAACCATTAAAGGTGATTTGTAATATCAAATATGCTGGGCCATACTTTTTTTAATGTCTACACCAACTACCTGGAAATGATTTATTTTATTTAATTTTCTTTTAAAGTATTTAATTCCACAACCTTGGTATCAGTCAACTAAAGAATCTTTGCAATGCACAAGAATAAAATACATCAATAAAGTAACTTGGTTTTTGTCCATAGATGGAAGGAAATTCTGGCACCAGCCTGAGGCCCCCAAGACTACAACCAACTCCTGGGAAAATCCCAACCCAACCAAAGCTGTGGACATTGAGATGACATCATATGCTCTGCTTACCTATGCAGCCAGGGGTAACATTGTTTCTGGCAAGAGCATCATGCAGTGGATCACTGAACAGAGAAACTCTAACGGAGGCTTCTCATCCACACAGGTAAAGCTAAGAATTCAATTGGTAGGGTGGTCTCTGCCCAACTAAACTTATAGTTTTTTTTTAAAGATTTGTTTATTTCACGTCAAATATTATTTGATGGAGATTTTTGCTTCATGCCCAAAAAAATCATTTGTTTATATTGTTTAACTTATTATCAATATGCATTACTCTTTACAGGACACTGTTCTGGCTTTGAATGCCCTCTCTGAATTTGCCAAGCAGACCTACAGCAATAACTTCAACATCCAGATCACCACACAGTTGAACGCCACAACCTCCTACACCTTCAATATTGACAAAACCAACTCTCTCCTTCTCCAGTCCAGAGAGGTAAGAGACATTTGTCTTCACCTGTTTGTCTTCAATCCCTATGTTAGGGGCACGGTGTTTGAGTGGCATGTGCGTACCGATGGTCATGGGTTCGAATCCATGTGAAGGCAAGGATTTGTTCCCCGGGCCTAGGGCGTCCCTGAGTCCACCCAGCTTCGAATGGGTACCTAACACTATTTAGGGAAATAAAAGCGTCTGGGTAATGCATGAAACCCTTATAGCAGTGACCTGTGAACGCTGCATCACTTGCCAACTTCTTCTGTATAGGAGCGTCTGTATAGATAAGACAATACAGTTTATACCTGAATCTTTCTGTTACAATTAGTAAATTTTGTGATTCCTGTTATGGCTTATTAGTTATGTAGGTTTCCATTTCTGTTTGATTTCAATCTTGTTACCATTTCAAAATTAACAATACAATGTGTAGAGTTTACTTTAATGTTTCTACAGACACCAGTTGTTCCAACTCAAGTCAAGATTGATGCCCAAGGATCAGGCATGGCCCTAGTCCAGGTATCAGCTGCTTATAAATTAATATTTGGGATAATTTTCTGACTCTTTGACATTGAGTTTTTATTATTTTAAGTAGAAATATTAATTTGAATAATATTTTGGGTAATTAGTGTGTTTGAGTTACAAGTAATTTATTATGTTTACAATAGAAGAACTTTTATGTTTGACACATGTTGGAAAGTACTGTATGTCAGTTCCTATCATTTTTGTTTGTGTACAGGTGGCTGTACACTTCAATGTTGAAACTGAAATTGAGGAGACAACCTTTGACCTAACAGTTAAACTTATTGAGGAGACCATCAATAACCTTTTTGTGGAAACTTGCACCAAGTAAAGCTTTCAAAATAATTTATGTAATTAATCTTCCGTATAGAAGGAGCGTCAGTAACATAAGATAAGATTTTTTAGCATGTCATTTACTTTTGAAAGGCCGCTCATGTGTAATTTGTAAAGTTGATTTGTATAGATCAAACCAAAAACAGTTTGTCCAAATTTTAATCCAGTATGTTTCCTTAATCCAGGTGGTTGGGCAGTGGACCCAGCAGTGCCATGGCTGTCCAAGAGATTGGCATCCCATCTGGATTTGAAGCTGACTTAGAGAGCATCACACAGCTGGACATACTTAAACGTGTGGAGACACAAAACAAGAAAGTCATCCTGTATTTTGACCAGGTGAAATTATCAAAATTTAAATTCAATTTTGTTTCATCATGGGTGTAATAGAACTTATAGTCAAGTAAGACTTTAACACACTGTGTGTTCTGGTTAACAACTGTCTTTAATCACTCGATACAATCAACTGGGATCAACTGTACAATCAACCACCTAAGCAGCTCGTATGCAATCAACTTCAGTTGCCTCTTGAACCGTACATTTATAGTCAGCTCTCCGCCAAGTCCATGACCATGCACGCTTACAGTTCACATCACAAACCACGTGTTTCATACTAGGTCACGTCCTTGCATGGCAAGACTTGTACAGCTTATCTCAGGGAACTGTTAACATAAATTTACAAATGGTCAGAAAATAAATGATAAAACCATGGCTTAATTTTGGGGGCAATGAAATGAAATTATTCTTTGACTGGCTAAATTAAAAGACAATAATGCGTAAATCTCATACTTTTGTATTTATAGTTTATTTTGTTGTATATTGATAATGTACCTCTGGATAGCTTGAACCTTATGCAGCCCACTTATTAATAAAGAAATACTGAACAGGAATAAATACACAAATTGTACTTTAAAATCTTTTTTAGTTTTTTTTCTATATAATCAATAGAAAGAAATTTTGATAAGCCTTGATTTTTTTCTTTTTAACTTAGTTCTTTATTATCTAAGTTTTTTAGTTATGGTAACTAAAGAGTATAAAATGAATCATTGAATATTTTAAAAAATAACATGAATATTTCAATCTGTAGATTGGTACCACCCCTGTCTGCCTGAACATCAAAGTGGTTAGAACCGGTCTTGTAGCCAAGTCACAGCCAGCTGCTGTCAGGGTTTATGATTACTATGAACCTCGTAAGCCATGCAACTTTCTATTGGAACATCATCTTTGAATGTTTATTGCACATTATTAATTTAATAAGTTTGAAAGAAAATTTATTTTAAAAAATTAATTTCAGTGTGCCACTGAAGGTCAAAGAAATAATAAAAATATGTAAATGGAAATATTAAGAAATATGAAGAATTAATTGATGCATCAAACCTTTATTACAAAAGATTTATCCCATTTCACTGCATAATTTTAACAGAATATGTTCTCACCAGTATTGTTTTCAACTCCACAGGTAACCAGGTGACAGCTTTCTATCAGTCCCAAATCCTCAAGGACTCATCTGTTTGTGACGTTTGCAAGGAATGTGACAACTGCGTGTAAAAAAAGGTCAGTACAAATGGCAGCATTATTTAAATCTGCTGAATCTAAAATTATTTTCTTACTAATATAATATCTTGATTTTAAACTCCAGAGTTTAAAATGTGATGTAAATTATTTTGTGCCCTAAAGCCTAACCTTACTCAATCATTAAAAAATCCAACTTCATCTTATTTTCCTCAGCACTATTCTAATGCATTGAACTCAAGTCAAGAAATCTGTCAATCTACTTCCTGTCATCATTGACCTCGGGCTCAGTGTGATCAGATTTGCTTAATTTTAATATTATTTTTTTATTGCTAAATACTTTTTGCTTATTAATAGCTTCATTATTTAAGCAAGAAGATTTCAATAGCCTACCTTCAACTCCATAGTTTTTCCACCTATTAGTCATATAAAAGATATAACAGAAAATAAAATATGTGAGTCTTTGAATTGAAATTCTAGAGAAACTTACTTTTTTTTTAAATTTCAGTCATGTATAAATTAACTTTGATTGCATTACAAATAAAATTATCTGTAAAATAACGTAATTTCTGTGTCCTTATTTTGTTTTTTGTCTGTTGATTGGGTGAAGAGCCCTTTATTTATCCATTTGCAGCAGGGTCTGATTTTGTCTGTTGGTGCACAAATGGTGGAGGCCAACTTTGATACTTAATTTTCTTGTACTGTATGTGCAAGGGATTCACAGAATCTCCTAATGCAGAAGGGATCTGTCATTGTCAGATTATCTTTTGAAATTTTACAACAGCTGTGGTGTTGGTTTTGTGATGCAAAGAGTGCTTTGTGTGTGGAACTCTAAAAGGTTAAACATTGCTGTTTGTTCCCATATGAGTTCCTTCAAATTAGTTTTATCATGAAGCAGTTTTAGTGATTATCCTCTTTCATCAGCATATCTTTAGCCATGTTCCAAATGGCTATAGAAGAATCTCTTTAGAAAACTCATTTGAAATTACCAGTTTTGGTGGAACTGCATCATAATTACATGTATATGGATTTTTTTTTAAACATAATTACATTTATATGGACTGTTTAGGAGATTGCTTGTGTGTGTAACTAGGTGTCACGGTGTTTGTTTGATCTTGGGTTACACTTGTGTGAAATAGTTTTCTTAAACCTACATGGCTTTTATACTCTTATTTTCCGGTTACTGAAAAACTCATCATCAATCAGTTATCATACTCGATCATATAATCCGAAGATTCACAATATAACTGCAAATCAAAATACAAAATTTTTAAGGTGTTTTAGAGGATATATATGTGCTACACTCACTGCCTCCAGTGGTTTAGGTAGGCGATTGTCTCCCCATGGCAATATTTTTCCTCTATTTAAAAAAATAATAAAGGTGAGCATCATTTTCCGCCAAGTCTAACATGTGAAAGAAGCTTTTCATATATGGACCATAACTTTTTGTTGTATTACACCTAAACTTAGACTCATTGCGTCCTGTATACTGAACAAGTGTATGTGTTCTGTGATAACAATAAAACAAAATACATGAAGAACAAAAGTTAGCTAGCTACCTGCTTTTCCATTGCTTAACTGTTACTTGGCCCTGAAATTACTTAAATATAATATAAGGGGCCGTCCATAAAGTACGTCACGCTATTTTTGGCCATTTTTAACTCCCCCCTGTCACAAATCTTGGAAACAACGTATGTCACACTTTTGTACAAATTTTTTTTTATTAACAAAATAATCAAAATTTAATATAAAACACCGTGACGTCACACATGGCTGGACTCCCCACTGAGCCCACTGTCACACTTTCTTACACCCCCTTCCCGCCTCTGGAGCGTGACGTAATTTATGGACGGCCCCTAACTCTTTGCCACATTTTACCCACAACACGCGATGAGCAGATCTATAAAAAAATATTTAGATACTTATTTTTATTTATGTATGTAAATGAGGTAAACCACAATAAATTGACTCAAATAGGTTAAAAGATAAACAATTGTTACAAATCTCTCAGAAGAACAGAATAAAACATGCAGCCTAACGATGCAAACATTCGATTCTAACTTATTATCTCCATCCATCCGAAGAGACAATGTGCAAAATCATAAAATGCGCATTCATTTCATCTGAAAACCGTGATTTGCGCATTGACGTTTATTTAAAGACAGGAAAACTCTGCTAGATTTGTAAGATTACAAGTGAAGCTCTTCTGTACAAAATTAGGACTCGGAGTGTCTTGGCTTCAAGCTATCGGCATAAAGGTAAGAGGCGAATAACCAACCACAAGCACACATATTTTTTTAACCTCCACTAAAAATACAAACAATTTAAAATGAATGAAATGTTCCCCTAATGATTCTTAATGGAATAAAAGCTAAATCAGTGTAAGTCAACGGAGGGAAATAAGGTAATAGTTTGCATCTTTTATTTTAATTATACTGCTCTGCCTGTTGATTGAAAACCAACCCACCCTGCAATGCTGTCGCTAAATCGGAAAATATAAAAACAATATTAGATTTAATGGTTAGGGGCCCAGTACAAAATATTCACGAATGAACACATTTCCTTTGGCCCTAGGGGGTATAGTTTTATTATCTTCTATGCAAAACCACATTGTCACAATGTATATGCATGTTAGCAAGGTCAAGTAAAATTTATTCATTAATTCCTTTTAATTTCTATTTTCTGATTTAAATAAATATTTTTAACGTATTTTCTTCTTCAGTTCAGCTGGAAACGATTGGCCAGTCCTAAAATCATTATTGGCGACCAGGACACAACAACATTATCTAACAAAACAATAATCGAACAAACGTGTCCAATATCCTACAGAAAACCACATGCTGGCCAGTTAAACATCCTATAGAAAACTACATACTGGCCGGTTAAACATCATATAGAAAAACCACTTACTGACCAGTGGTTTGACCGACGGCTGAAGCGCATCGGAACAGCTCACTTTTGAAAAAGACGTCATGCCTGATAAAGGTTCGGCCGAGGTTGCGGACATCCCGGGAGAGTTTGTCCACATCATTCTAACTTTTATTCAACAACTGCTTCTGTTGGCCATCGTGTCCATGAAAGGCATTGCCACGTTTATCCTCAATTTCCTGGATGCCATCGTCTCCTACATGACAAGGGTTTATTCCTAGCGCCCAAGTGTCCTTGTCTTTCTGTGCTTTCTCCAAGCCGTTCAATAACACACTCTTTTTTGTTCATCAACACGAGCTTCAGGCAAAGAAAAATGTCATTATTTTGTTTTCGTCACTGATATTTGAGACTTTTTTTTTCCAGAGTAACCAGAAAGGCCGATGTTTTGTTTTTCTATTAAAAATGGACACTCATTACTCACCATTTTTAGCGAATGAAGTCAAATTATTGTTCGCCCACTTTTTGGATCAATTGTGAGTTAAGTAACCCAAGCGATGAATAGAGAAATTCAATGGATTTAAACTTTTCGGTTGAAACAAACGGAAACTGATATCTACTGTAATCGTGGTACTCAATAAAACACATTTTATGACGTATGTTTTTTCTCTGTGTAACATTTTAATGACTGTCTCTTTACTATGTCGCCCAAAAGATAGGCTACCAGCTTCATTAAAACCAATCACAGTGATCAAGAAAACCTCTTTACGTCAGTCGAAATGAGCGGTAGGGAGATGCCGTTCATATCGTTCTTAATCTTTATTGAACTACACCCAACTGTACTAAAAAAATGTATTAATTTTTCACTCTCACTCTATGACCCTAAATGTTTAACTTCACCTGCTGACCCTTGACTGCGACGGCACGTGACTACCTTGTAGATAGTGTCATGGGAACCTAATGGGGGAACTGTGTACATAGCCTCAGTTTCACAGCAGACTCCTCCAATAAACCTACAGTCAATTTGCTCATGGGATGAGTCACGTGACACCACTATATACCGGCATCCCACAAAGATCAATACAACAGTCTTTACCTCAAAGCAAAATTGCCAAGAAAAGGCACGGGGTAAAAAATAACAGCACAATGCTGTCAACCAATACGTGGCCTAAGAAAACCCTCACAATCATGAAACCCAACACTATGTTTACTTTTAAATAGTAATGTCAAGTTATTCGGTTTAATAGAAATTATTACTAACTGGCCCGACAGAAATATAAAAAAGGCAGAGTTACAAATTATTATTACAAAAGAATAAATTGGTCTGCCAGCATACTGAATTCGATTTTTCTTCTTCTTCCAGCCTCCACGCGCTGTGCCCGCGCTAAATCAATGAAACCCCATCAATAAGATACCGTCTCATAGACACAGACCGTGTCATTTACAGATACAACCACATAGACAAATCGTGGCCGTTGCTAGTACTGTAGTATGTTGATGCCGTGAACCTAACCTAAAAAGAAAATGCTTTAAAATATCCGTGTAGTCTTGTCACCTCTTGTTAACCCACAAACCACGGTGCCATTTACTATATCAACTATATCAACTGTAAATTTTAAACTCTCCATGATAAATCAAAAGTCTCTAGATAATATTTAAAAAATAAAACAGCTTTATCGAATTATCAAACATTATTAATGAACATAAACATATGAAATTATGAATCGGACGACGTCACTTTAACATTCTAGCAATTCGTGGTAAGAGGTAATGTACTTCCAATAAAATTGAATGCCCTTGACTTAAACGACTTTCAGGTAACAATCCCTAACGAATGCGGTAATATAATTAGTTTTGATAAGTGAATGAGTTCTATTTTTTCAGAATCTGTGCATGTGGAGGACTGAAATTTTTACTTTAAAAGTCACGAATCTATCTACATCAAATATATCCACGTGCACCGTGCAGGACAGTACCATTGGGACAAATTATTTTATTACCATTAGGACTCGCCTACCCTGCCGCCCAGGTGTAAGGGTGGGACACGAGACAGTACCATTGGGACAAATTATTGCCATAAGGACTCGCCTACCCTACCACCCAGGTGTAAGGGTGGGACACGAGACAGTACCATTGGGACAAATTATTGCCATAAGGACTCGCCTACCCTACCACCCAGATGTAAGGGTGGGACACGAGACAGTACCATTGTGACAAATTATTACCATAAGGACTCGCTTACCCTACCGCCTAGGTGTAAGGGTGGGACACGAGACAGTACCATTTGGGACAAATTATTACCATAAGGACTCGCCTACCCTGCCGCCCAGGTGTAAGGGTGAGACACGAGACAGTACCATTGGGACACATTATTACCATAAGGACTCGCCAAGCCTACCGCCTAGGTGTAAGGGTGGGACACGAAGTTAATAATTGAGTAATGGTTTATGACTATGGGGGCCAGTTAGCAATTCCGGGATATCGGATCTCAGATGTTGTCGAAAGTGGATATTGCTTTTGACCCATTGATCTGTCTCACTATATATGCTATTGCATATTGGGCGATTATGTACATGTATACACTTCTGGCTGTTGTATTGTATGTCAACTTCCGCACCACCACATACTAAGATGATCCGTTAATCAATTTACTCCCTAAATTTCTCAAAATATTTGTATTGTCAGTCTTTTTTTCCCCATGGAAACAAAATACAGTACTTACTTCAAGGCTATTTAATTAATTTGGTAGCATTTACAAAATAACTAGGGCTGTTATCGATTAATTTAATTTTAATAGTTAACTTTTGAATAATTATCGATTAATTAATCGATAATTTTGATTAAAACCAAAAATAGAAATTTATGACGTCATTAAACTGAACATTTCTCACGGACATTGAAAATTAAGAATATTTTGAACTAAATTTCATGACAATGTGCTGATACTTGATTTGTGCTGAAGGTGGTACGTCAGCGATGTATTTGATCCTTTAAAAGAGAATTGTTTATGGCAGTGAACACAGTAAACGTTTTCACCATCTTCGACTTTGCCATCCGCAGTTAGCTTAAAAACAACATATTTGCTCAATTTTCTAGTTATATGTTTAAATTTAACTGCGCTGATGCTGTCAGCAGAGCCGTCTTAACGCATAGGCCCGTTGGGCATTTGCCCGGGGGCCCACGAGCATATGTGCCCCATGGGAATATGTTTATTTATATACTAGGTTGCGCTGAGGCGCCGTGGCGCCTACGGCGCCCACTTTTTTCAAATGCCCAACTAACTTATCCTTGTTTGATAAATACTTAATATTGAACATACTGAAATGTACACAAAGTATTTTATAATAGGGATTATAGGGCGCCTACGGCGCTCACTGCAGCTGTGGGGCGCCTACGGCGCCTACCCTTTTTTTCAAAAGCCCAAGTAACTTATCATTGTTTGATAAATACGAAATATTAAACTTGCTGAAATGTACACAAAGTATTTTATAATTATAAATCATCAAATTATATTTTTACATCGTTCCCTTTTCAAAAATTTTAATAATAAGCTAAAACAATGATGTCATATAATATATATATTTTTTTTACAGCGCGTCTTTAATTTATAATTAATTTGCACACCTTTTTGCGCGCCTTTCGATGCACGCCTTGTATTAAAATATAAGCTCAAAAATGACGTCATAGCGTTCCACATCTTTCCAGCCAGCAAGCCAGCCAGCCAGTGACTTGGACTATTATATTGTCGGGGGAAGGGCCCAAAACTATTTCTTTGCCCGGAGGCCCGAAATGGTGTAAAGACGGCTCTGGCTGTCAGCCATTTTTTTAGTTGACGTCTGCCGGTCAACATAGATTAATAAAATAAATTTTAATATTACGCGGGAGATGTTTGTACGTAAAAATATATATATAAATTATTACTAATTATTAATAATTTATTATTTATTACTAAAATTTTATAAAAATATTATAAATATTTTCTTAAATTTTAATTGAATTTTAATCGATTAAAATTATTTTAATCGATATTTAATCGATAAAAATGTTAACGATTAATCGAGAAATTAATCGATAATTTCCGCAGCCCTAAAAATAACATATTTATTTTTAAAACAATAAGTCCGTTTCATCTTCAAAAAAATAGCACAATTCTTAATGTAATCAGAATCGCAATCGTATATGTCACAGAGTTCGGAGAAGACGTTTGAAAATAACATCTCCCCATCGTTAATCACAAAGTATGTAAACTCTATAACTTGTGGTGGTGAACAATTTTCAAACAAATATTTGGTACGTGCAGTGTTTTCATGTCGCTAGTTCCACAAGCCACAAACACTGTCTATGACATGGGAATCCAACCGGGTAACATGTAGTCTTCGAAATTAGCGTCATACTGACTCCTCGCCTTCGAGTCTTTCTCCACAAAGTCAGCGTAGTACACAACTCTGCCTTTGGCCATGAAGGCGGCCCACCACGACAGGGATCCCATGCTGATAATTGAATGGTCCAGCAGACCCAGCAACGTCAACTCCACTGATGGATCGTGGCGTCTGAGCACCATGACGCCCGGCAGACCCTCCAGGTTGCTCTTGCACCACTCGTGGTCATCTGATACCACCAAAAACGCCACCGACCCGCCCAGTATATCCCTGAAGTACTTCATTGCTTTTATGAAATACTCCCTGGGCGCGAACCTGTACCCCTGGTCCACTGAGCTCCAGTGAAGTTTGTCTCCCCTCCTCACATGCACTCCGACGACTGCTGTGTTCGTGGTGGTGTTGTTGTGAATCTTCAGAGACTTTTCTATGATACGTTTCGCCTGGTGAACTATCCCCTCGTGAAACTGCACCTCTTTCCGGATGTAATCGAATTGATCCTTGAAGTATTTCCAGCTGCGGAGCGAGCCTTCTATCTCGTAGTTCTTGTTGATGTCTAAGTTCACCAAGCTTTCGTCCATCCGGCAGCACGCGGACTCGACCAGTCGGGCCACGCTCCTGCACTGGCTTTTGTTGATCTTAAATTTGGGCGCCCTGAGAAGGTGGCCCAGAGATGTGTTCCCCTTGGCCACCAACAAGCGGCTCTGACTCTGGGCGATTCCAAGGAGAGACGCGTACTGGAAGAGGGTGCTGCCCAGACCTCCGTCAAACTTGTGGCAAATGATGTGCTGACCACTGGCGGGTTAGTACGTAGGTTCGTGCGTGGAAGCAAGAAAGAAGAAAAAGTGAATAACGAGAAATGAGGAATTTTGCAAGAAGTGATATAAATTAAATTGATATGTTCTTAAAACTCATTCGCAATAAGTATTGTATGTGACCTTCCTTCTGCCCCCCCCCCTCAAATCTTTCCGCCCCAGCGGTCTATTTTGAGAGATGACAACTACTAGCAAGTTTATTTTTTAACGTTTTAATTTCTTCAAAATATGTCCAGGGCTTAAGCTTTAATATGTTTATAATTATTTTCCTTACTTTTTTTCATTCGATTGTTACGACATAGAAAACGATGATTTAAAATGTTCGGCTTTGTATTGTTAAACAGGTGTAGGTGTCATCCAAAAATGACGTCACGCTTTTTTGTGTGTGTTTTTTTTTAATTAATTATTTTTTTCTGAAGCAATTTTGGAATAGTCTATTACCAATTCCAACCTACTCAAATAATTATCCACGATAAAATACTTATTTCAAAAGTTTGTGACCCCCGCCTCCCCCAAACCAATTTTTTAAACTTTTGATGCTTGACACAATTTACGTATGACCAATTGGCCGCAACCTTTCAATACCGGCATTTGAATTAAAGGGTTTTATTTAAATTAACTTAATTGTTGGGGCATTTGAGAAAGATTGGAAGTGCAACGTCTGCAAAAGTCTGTAAACTGTTTAACCAATGAGTTTTATTGATTTAATTTTTCTTCTTTGATGGTGTCAAATTGGGGCTAGATCGTAAATTTTATTAGGTACTGGTGTTTCTATCAAATAAATAAGAATGACAATTCTTAGTAACCTGTATGTTCTGTCAGCTTTTGGTAGAATTCTCGTGTCACTGGGAATATCCCCTTCCGGGTCAAAGTTCTCCAGAAACACTGGCAAGGACAGTTTGTATACAAGAATCGTTGTGACAATAAACAAAAGACAGCTTCCACATCCTGATTTTTTTTATAACGAAAAAAAAACAACTGAAATAATTAGTAGGCCATGCAGCATCATGTCGAGAATTTTGTGTTTTGGACAATATTTAACCCCTAAATCATTGAAAGTCACAAAGCTCGGACGAAACCCACCCCCACATTACCCAAATAAATGTCAGATTTTTAAACTTATGATTGTTTGAAAATTAAATCATAATGAAAATTTAATATAAGAAATTGTTCACGCAAAACTGACTAAAATGATTCCTCCTCCAAAGAATAAATTATTTGACATTTTAAATACCACCTATCAATGAACATCAAGGAATATCTGATTTTATATATTTGATATTTTTTGTTTAAAAAAGGGGTCGAAGCTAACAAAAGATTTCCTCCCTGAAACAAATTGTTTGTTTTTTTAAAACTGTCATACTTCCCCTAACCCCCCTATGCTGCTTATCTTATCTATTACAGACGCTTCTTCTATGCAGAAGATTATGCGTCCTACGTGTATACATGGTTTTTGTCTAGTCTTGCATTTTTATTAGAGTGTTAAATGTTGAGGGTGTGTTGGCTTTCCTGGTTTGATCAGCACGATGTAAAATATTGGTATTTTATTATTTTCACACCCCTTTTTTAAGTATCGCGGGAAAAATTGTAATCAAAATAAAAACCAAACAAGATACTAGACGTGCGAATCCGATAGTAAAGCTTTGTTATCACTGATGTTAGTTTAGGTTAAGTGGATATGTGTGTCTTTTATCTTGACTTTCCATTCATGTTTTTCAAAGTCATGCGGCAATGTTCTTTCCACTTTCACTTAATTGTCTTAATAGTCGTTTCTCATATGTGACTGGCTCTAGCCTTTAACTTTAATAATACTTAGATACATAAATTATTATCTTTAACTAGCGTATCACCCATAAAAAATGACGGAAGTTTTCAAAATAAATATATTTCAACTGAAATCTAGTAATTTTAAAGAAAAAAATACACATCAGAATTTAAAAAATAATATAATATAGAGCTCTCATTTATTTTAGTTATTTTTATTTTATTCATTTATTTCCAAATTAAACAATTTTAGGCGGACGTTCGAAAAGAGTTATTTTTGGTGCAGTAATTTGGTGCGCTGCTTTCTAAAATTAGTAGCGTGACGAACGGACGAACATACATAGCAAATTATGTATATTGATATTAAAGAATGCGTAAGCTTATAATCTGTTAAAAGTATATAAAGTATAAATTACAGGTAAGTCGGTGAAATGAATTTAAACTTTCAAGTTAATACATTTAAAATTACTTTTGAAACATTTTAATTACCTTAATAGACATTTTAATCAAGAGTGACCCACCTTTGCACTTAGTTCCCATTATCTCGAACCAACATCTCTGCTTGGCTAAACATCTATAATTATCCTCAATGAAACTCACGACCTGTGAAACAATTTCTCATCAATGACATGATTTATCTTTCAAAAAATATTCACCTGTCCAAAAACTGCTTGGGTGACGACTGATGGATACAATCTTATTATTTCCTTATCTCTATGAATTAATTAAACTTCGGTGCGTAATTTAAATTAAAAAATAAATTAAAATAAATCACAATAAAATGGAAATGCAAACTTGCGTATTTTGCTGCTTTTGTTTTGTTTTTAAAGAACGAGAGCAGTAGTCTACCTGGTTGTAAACACGACGAACTTCTTTTTTGAAAAAATTGTAGGGCCTGAATCGCGAGGTACATTAAAATAAGTATCGTATCTAACTTGAAACGAACGGTGTGTGCTGTCAAATTCATGACGTCGAACTCGGAAACATGGGTTGTGGGGTCGTTATTAGAATTCGGGTGGATGAATGAAGTAAACATTGTATCTGTTTCTGCCCAGAGCCAGAACTGAAAAAGTAGATTCGACCCAACTCCTAAGACTTGACAGACTTGCACCGTGATGAGTGGGAGAAAAAAATGGGGAGGGAGGCGGGTATGTTTACTCGATTGACACGGGCACAGAGCCAACGTGGCAACATAACTCGCAGTTAGCATTGACGAGTGACAGTAGCATTTTACTGTCATCGACTGGCGACTCACAGTAAAAATGTATAGTAGTAATAGCTTTGTAGTTTGAAGGGTTATTTCGTACTGCTAGCGCCTGAGATAATGGGACTCGCCATTGTTAAGAAAACCATTGTAAAAAATGGTATTAAATATTTAAATACTTGAATCCAACGTCCTAATTTTATAATTATGGTGTGACCCTCCTTGTTCCCATATCGGTTTTATCCTACTCACAAAATGCGATTCACAAATCCCTGACAAACAAACAAACCCATGAGTTACTCAATAACAATAGTGGTTGTCACAATTTTTAGGGGACGCTGGGGGTCATAATATGGGGCGGCTCTAAAAAAAATTATTTATTTATTATCATTTACATTTTAAAAAAATTAGTATTGTTATACTGTGCACCCTATCGTGTACCATTAGTTTATTAGCTCGTCAGGGGTGAGGAGCTTCCATTTTGCCGTAGCCTAATGGGATGTTGTAATGGGGAGGAGTATTTATTTTAGAAATAATATATCCTTGCCTACTTTAACCCCTCCCCCCCCCCACATGACATTAAAACAAAGCAGATATCTTTAACGTTTAGAAACTGTGAGGCAGCAACCATTCGACAATACTACAATATAGATTTTTCTCTCACTCTCTACTTGCGGAATGGCGCAATAAGTTTACCCTACGACAGTGCTTCTCAAACTTTTTACTATGGCGGATCGGTGGGAATTTTTTCCATTGTGTCAGTGACCGGTGCACTATTTTCCCTGCACTGACAATTTGTTTCTGTCCTTTTTTTTGATAACTTCTGCGGACCGGCGGCGATTGGCCCACGATCCGGCACCGGTCCACGGACCACCACACTGAGAAGCAATGCCCTAACAGATGTAAATTATTTTAGCTAATGGGGCCGTCCATAAATGACGTCATGCACATAGGGGGGAGGGGGTCACACTTTTGTGACGATGCGTGACGAGGGGGAGGGGTTGAAGAAATGTGACGTCACATCAAAAGGGTAACTTTAAATAAAACTTCCACTTAAATATTTGGTCCCTTACAATTTATTTAATGACTTTTATTTAATCAGTGCTTCTCAATGTGCCAGTCGGTAGGCCATCAGACGCTGGTTGGCTTAAGCTATCAAGACACGAAAATTAAATCTAATTATAATCCTTAAGTTTGAGAACCCACAAGATAACGTATGAAATTGCGTCGTTTGATGTTGACATCAAAGCATTTGTGATGTAACCGCAGCTCCGTTTGGTTGTTTCTATTACGGCAGGAGTCTGCGAACATTTTTGCCCGTTACCCCAAAATATACAAGTTTATGTGTGCGTTACACCCCCCCCCAAATCCCCAGACTCTAGGTCCTGCTCACATGACTCGGGGATTTAGGGGAGCGTCGTTACCAGAAAATGCTACTGGTGAGTTTTACAAGCATGACAAGTGTCTCAAAATGATCTGAATAGGATTATGTGTAGGTATTTTAAGTAAAAACAACACGGAATATCCTTTTTCTTTAAAAAGGGGGGAGGGGGGGAATCTATTGATAGAATTATAAACGTTTTTGATATAATTGTTCGATTGGTTTTTGGTCAAACGCCCCTGGCCATTCTAGATATAATGATAAATGAGCCCATTTAAAAGTTGTCAAGTATTCATTAACTTTATTGAATGCATCAAATTCTTGACATCGCAATTCGAGAGGAGCACAAAACAACTTTTCTTCTTAGCTCAGTTTTTAAGGTATTAATTTTAAATATCACAGAAGGATACTTGATACAGTCATGTGGATTAAGATTATTGTCACTCGTGTCAATATAAATGAAAGTAGGGTGGATTTACGTGTATTCGTATAGTAAGAAATCTACATAGTTGTCAAATTTTTAAAAATGCATTTTCTGGAAGGAACCGATTCAATAATGGGCATATGTTCCAAGCGTACACGTACACATGACGTATTTTAATATATCTAGTGGATTGTAAGGGATGTTATATGTCCCAAATGAGTCTGCATTACCCCTATGAATTCCCTTTTGACCCCAGATGAGGTTATTTACCCCTGTTCGCCAACCTCTTTCTTTCGTGATGCCCGTCAATCAATTGAAGGATTTTTAAAAAAATACATTTTAAAATTATTATTTTTAAATAATTTTTTTCTAAACAAAGACGTTAACCGTGATGATTAATAGTCAATGTTTAATTTGTATTCATTAAAATAAAATATAATCTAAGGATGTTAACACAGTTCGTTTTCTGAAGGCCGGTTAAACGTTTTTTAAAAATGCTTCATTCGGGTTACGATATTACAATGTAGATGTAGACCTTCACTAAATAAATTATAAATACTTAAATGACAATAAAAGTGATTTGAAACATACTTATTTCCAAATAGAAAATAAGTTTTTTTTTGGTTTTTTTTTAGGGGGGGGGTCAAAGCTTTGGGACGTATTTTTAGATTGGGGGGGGGTCTAACTTTTTGTGACGACGCGTGACGAGGGGGAGGGAGGGGGTAAAAAATCGGCCAAAAATCGCGTGACGTCATTTATGGATGGCCCCAATGTGCAAAGGCGTGTTTTTGTTTTTCGTTTTTTTAACTGGTGGGGGGGGGGTGGGGGATTTCCTAAGGCGTCACTGTTAAGGGTTTACAAGGATATAAATTAAATTAATTGCCAAGAAATTGATAGAAGTACCATCTCTAGCGCATCTTTATATATGTAGCCGTCTGCTAGAGTATGTTTTACTGCAGGGACACGCCGGTGGGCCAGTAACACACTTCCCCTGGTCTGTGATAGTGTACATACTGTGCATACCCACAGTACCCACATAGCGCCGCACCATGTGCACCGCACCGAGATGCACTGGGAAGGAGTGACTGAGTGACGTATTGGGGCGTTGGTTGTTGTTCCGGTCCCAACGTAAAAAGTGTTTTGTTGCAGAATTATAAAAACAAATAAACTTTTCATAGCTATAATCCTCCACCTTATTGTTGACTATAAAATACTGTATATTAGAAGCCTACACACGGCTACAGTTTTGGCGCTGCGAGCAGGGTTTGAGGGGGTAGATTTGCCTCGTCAACTGTGTGACTATCTACTAAAGCGCCCTGCGGTCTTGCCAGGAAGGGCTGGACCGGGCACCGGAGGAGATCAATACCCCTGAGAAACTGTTACGGCTGATAGTGCAGACATGGGGTGAGCAGAGAGACGCAAGCACTCTAACAGCAGCCTTCTACCGACCTCAACAGGGCCTGGGTGAGACAGTCGACGATTACTCAGCGGCTTTAAGAAGTCTGTTTCAACTGGCGAACTCTGCACGACCTGGCATCTTGGCGGACGACATGCTCCGAGATGCCTTCATCCAAGGCCTTCAGCCAGCCGCCCTACGTCGTGACATACGAGCATATGCCAGATTGCACGCTGGCAGCTCTTATGAGCAAGTCCGGAAGGAGGCTCAACGCTGGATGAGAGAGGACTTCTCTGATGTCGCCGCAGCTGCTCAGCTCTCCGCAGTATCTCTCCCTGACTTGGCACAGATGACCCAACAACTAATGGCCCACATAGACCAGCAGGTCGCAGCTGTGGGAGACAGTCTCCACCAGTCGATTCGCCAGCAGCGAGGGGACATGGACTCTTACGGTGTCCACTGTCCACCAGCTCCCATATAGCCTATTATGGATCCACGACGACATCGGCGGCCCGCACGCAGACAGTCCACTCAACTCCTGGGACCATCTCCGCAGGGCACCCTGACCTGCATGTGGTGCAATCGAAGAGGTCACATAGAAGACGAGTGCCAGGCCAAAAAGAGGTACGTCTCCCACCAAAATGGTGCACCCCAAGAACATCCTCTATCAGTAGGCAACTTTGTCTATTTACGTAATAGAGTGCAAGGACGGAATAAATTCCAAGACTATTGGAAACCAGATTTATACTGTGTCACTGCCCGCTTACCGGACAGACACGTATATAGACTGCTTCCCCTGGCCGGAGGTGAGGAAAGAACAGTGAATCGGAAGGATCTTCTTTTGGCAGAGGAACCTCTATCGGAGCTCGTACCAGAGTCAGAGGTAGTCCCCACAGATATACCACCCTCTGAAAGTGGAAATGAAGAAGAAGATATGGTGATCGTCTTTACAATGCGACCCAGAGACAATCGACCCGGTGCAGGGATAAACTTACCCCTCCCGGTTGAACCGCGCAGATCAGCACGTATTGCTGAACGCGCAAACATTAGTTGAAACATACCCCAGAAGTAGACGAGTGACCAAACGTCCAAGAGACGCTTTTCGAACAAATTGACTTTTTGTTGAGTTTTTTAAACTTTAGTTATAATCATGGTGTTATTATTTGTCCATATCCTTCATGCATTGTTGGGCACGCAGTTAATTTTTCGTCCTTTTCAGCAAAGGGCTTACTCAGACATGCTGTGTGTGTGTTTTATTTTTTAAATTAGAGTTCTATCAAATTTATCATTATATGTGACGTTTTTTTTTATTTATTGACCAGCGAGGGCGCTGGCATTCAGGGGCCTGGGGAAACTGTAGCCGTCTGCTAGAGTATGTTTTACTGCAGGGACACGCCGGTGGGCCAGTAACACACTGCCCCTGGTCTGTGATAGTGTACATACTGTGCATACCCACAGTACCCACATAGCGCCGCACCATGTGCACCGCACCGAGATGCACTGGGAAGGAGTGACTGAGTGACGTATTGGGGCGTTGGTTGTTGTTCCGGTCCCAACGTAAAAAGTGTTTTGTTGCAGAATTATAAAAACAAATAAACTTTTCATAGCTATAATCCTCCACCTTATTGTTGACTATAAAATACTGTATATTAGAAGCCTACACACGGCTACATATATTTACGTGTTAGGCGTTTTCGGTCAATTCAACATAAAAGATGATGATTATATATAGTGCACTATGGTACACAATTTTTGTTCCTGGCTTTTAAGTGTTATATTGCAAATGCTTATGTCTAAGGTATATGAAAAAATGACTTCATTAAGCACAAACTTTGCTTACACGACAACAGCACGAAGAAAACTCGTTGAAAATAGAACGATTTTCTTTTTCATTTTCGTCATTATGATCAGTAAAAACACAAATTGAACAAGGAATAGACAAACACAGTCGGAAACCACTCAACAAGGTTCAGAAATGTGTAGATTTTGTAGATTTACGATTGTACTGTGAATCCCTGACTTGAAGTAGCCCCCAAATTTTGTCCCCTATCATGTTTTCGTTATACTGTCTTTGGTAACGACGTTCAAAGTCCAATATATCTTGATGAAAGCGCTCGCCTTGCTCCTCGGAGTAAGCGCCCATGTTCTCCTTGAATTTGTCGAGATGCGAATCAAGGATATTGACTTTCAGAGACATTCTGCAACCCATTTTGGCGTAATTCTTTATGAGAGTCTGCACCAACTCCACATAGTTTTCAGCTTTGTGATTACTTAGGAAGCCCTGAACAACTGCAACGAAACTGCTCCAAGCCGCTCTCTCCGTCCTGTTCAACAGCTTAGCGAAATCCTCACATTCTATGATCTTCTTGATCTGTCGTCCGACGAAAATACCAGCCCTGACCTTAGCCTCGGACACCTTTGAAAAAAGATCTTGGAGGTATTGAAATGCTGCTGAGTCCTTGTCAAGAGCAGAGACAAATTGCTTAATGAGGGCCTAATTTGATGTGCAGTGGTGGCATAAGTACTTTATGAGGTTCTATCAGAGGCTCCCACTTCATATTGCTCTTTCCAATAAAAAACTCGGTCCGTTGTGGCCAGTCTTTTGTGCGATAATGCGCCTCAGTGTCACGGCTGTCACGATGCCGCCAAAGGAGTCGTCGGAATATGGCAGATCGGGGGTGTGTGGTACTTGCGCGATGGAAGAAGGTATGTCCGGATAAACGATCTGAAGGGCATTTTTGCCGGTGCGGTGATTTTTGGGGGTTTACGACGCAGAAGTAGCAGTTGCGGTCAGAAAAACAAAAGTAAAAAATAACACACTTTCTGTGATGCCATCGACCTGAAATTTGGCACATAGACTCGTGTCACCCAACAAATGTAATAGAGATATAAAACTAAAATGCTACCTCACTTTGGTGAGACCTGTACTAGAATATGCATCTTCTGTATGGGACCCATCCACCAAAGAAAACATTGATAAACTAGAACAAATTCAAAAAAGAGCTGCCCGATTCATTACTGGAGAATATTCGAAACTGACAAGAATAACACCATTAGTTAAATCATTAAACCTTGAAACACTAGAGGATAGAAGAACCAAAAGCAAAGTAGTAATCATACATAAAGCAATTAATTCTAATTTAGAAATACAACACAAAGATAACTTAATACAACCCTCAGGTAGACATAAGGATAAAAACACCTTTCTTATTCCGTATGCAAGAACAAACACATACAAGTTTTCCTTCTTCCCGTCCGGAATTCGGGCGTGGAATGGGTTGCCTGAAGAAACCAGGAAAGCCAAACACTTTATCAGCATTTAAATCTCTAATAAAAATGCAGGACTAAACACAAACCATAGATAAGCGTAGGACGCAATAATCTTCTGTATAGAAGGAGCGTCTGTAAACAGATAAGATAAGATAAGATAATGCATCGTATCCAAATTTCAGATCGATCAAAAGTACCGTAATTTAAGTAATTACATTAATGCATTTTTAGTTTATCTCTATATAACACATGTAATTCAATTTCATAGTTTGTTATTGTTTTTCTTCCACGTGCCAGTTGAGTGGGACGTGTTGACGCCACCCGTCGATGTCCACACCCCCTCCCCCCCTTCCCCCGCTTTTAAAGCCAAGGGAGATCAGTCGAGAACATAATCAATACTTTTAGTTATGTCTCATATATAAGGGATTTATAGTCAAAAACTTTGTTTTTACGGGGTTGTTTAATTAATCCCTTATATTAACTTCGAAATCTTGTATGTCGTCATCACTCTCTATCTCTCGTTCGCGGGCGTGCGGGCAGAAAAACAAAAGTAAAAAATGACACACTTCCCGTGCTGCTATCGAGCTGAAATTTTGAACATAGGCTCGTGTCACCTAACAATGCATCGTTTCAAAATTTCAGATCGATCGCATCTACAGTAATTAAATTAATGCATTTTTAGTTTATCTCTAATAACTCAAAGCAGCGTCTGTTGTTGTTTGCAATCACGTGTCCCTTGCTTGAGTTCACGCTAGCCATCGAATACCACAACTTCCCTCCCCCGGTTTTACAACAAGGGAAGATCAGTGGGTTTAAGTCTGTAAATGTTTGTCGCGTGATGCGTATTATATTTAATATATCAATACTTTGAGTTCTGTCTCATATATAAGGGTATTTATAGTCAAAAACGTTGTTTTTAAATCCCTTATATTAACATCACCGCCGTCTCTCTGTCTCTCTGTCTTGGGCGGGCGGAAAAACAAAAGTCAAAAGTGACCCACTTCCCGTGAAGCCATTGAGCTGAAATTTGGCACACGGACCTGTCACCTAACAATGCATCGTATCAAAATTTCAGATCGATCGAACGTATCGTAATTAAATTAATACATTTTTAGTTTATCTATATAAAACTATATGTAGCAGTCGCTATTGTTTACATTTTACGGGTCACTTGACTTCACGCCAGCCATCGGTGACCACATCTCGTGTTTTAACCAGGGTGACTTCACTCAGTTTCAGGCTGTAAAAGTTTGTCGCGTTGGAACATAATCAATACTTTAAGTTCTCTCTCATATATAAGGGATTTATAGTCAAAAACTTTGTTTTATGGGTCTTTTATTAAATCCCTTATATTAACTTTGAAATCTTGTCTCTCTGTATGTCGTAATCTCATCATCTCTATCGTGGGCGGGCGGAACAACTAAAGTAAAAAATGACACACTTCCCGTAAAGCCATCGAGCTGAAATTTTGCACATAGACTTGTGTCACCTAACAATGCATCGTTTCAAATTTCAGATCGATCGAACGTACCGTAATTAAATTAATGCATTTTTAGTTTATCTCTATATAACATGTAATTCAATTTCACAGTTTGTTATTGTTTTTCTTCCACGTGCCAGTTGAGTTCACGCGTTTGAACATGATCAATACTTTTAGTTGTGTCTCATATATAAGGGATTTATAGTCAAAAACTTTGTTTTTACGGGGTTGTGTAATTAACTTCATATGTTAATACATCATGTGATGTCATAATCATCATTAGATGGGACCTTAATGAATGAATGAATCACAAGTATTTCACAGAAGCAACGGCAGCCAAAAATTTGTATTACCATAATATATGAATGGCGTCCAAATATGTTTGGATCCGATCGCCTCCTATTCTTGACTCGAATTTCCATGGGTGTATCCCTCACTTTAAATGATTAGATTTAAAATATTAATGAACAAGTGCGTTGCTTTCCGGACTCATTGTAATGATAGAAAAGCATGAAGTAAGATCCGGGGTGGGGGCATTTTCATAGGACCGGGCGAACACTCACTCCGTAATTCCGTGCGGAGTATAAAAAAAAATCGAGGGGCACAAAATTCATTTTATGGAACCACGTCGGACGTTTAAAAAAAATGATTTTCAAAAACAAGTTCTTATAATGAGTTCATAATGGCTATAATAATCACTACCATACTGAATCATATCTCTCAGTCAGGCGCGGATTAAGACTGCACGGGGCCTCTGGCTGCAATTCAAACTGGGGCCATATGCAGCCAGCGCCCCTTTAAATAAAATTATTGCTAGCAGCTAATATAAGACTGTAACTTGTAACTAAATAGTTCATCGGTTCCTTTCTAATACTTTGTACTACGGGATCGGCCTTCCCATCAAAAAAGATTATTCATGAAAAAATGGATTACGACGAAATAACTGTTTGCCGGTATCCTAATATTGAGTGTAAAAAAGACCATTTTTAGAAAAAAAAGATTGTTCCCACGCCGGGAATCGAAAGCGTGACCGCTTGCACAGCAGGCCGACATTCTACCTCAAGACCACACGAGCCTGATTAGAGGTATAAATTTTAAAAGTATAAACAATAATCTTTAAGTTTTTCTCTTAGTGAGCCAATAAAATCAGTTTTTTTTAAATTATTTATTTAATTTATGATATTTTCAGGAATTCAGGCAAACATTTGTCCATCTTTCTTATAAAATATACTAAATTTGGGGGCCCCTAAATCATCGGGGGCCCCTGGCTTTAGCCCGTTCAGCCCCCCCCCCTTATCCGCCATAGCTCTCACTGAGAGTCATGAAAATATAGAAAATCCAAAAGATGCACAAGAAATGCAACTCAAAAGAGACTGTTCCAAGTGTCCAGTATTAAGAAAGACATTTATGAAGACCATATCTGATTTGAAGTCAACGCTCAGGGACTCGAAAAAAAATTGTGCGAGAAATGTCAAAACGGTTTGATGTTAAAAGAGTAAATCAGAATTTGAAAAGAAATGCGGCAACTAGAGACAAGTTAAGACATGAAAAGTTTGTCTTAAAAAAAAGAAAACTTGAAATTGAAAAAAAAGTTGGATTATTTAAAAGCAAAATTAGAGGTAGCCCCTCAGCAAGACAAAAAAAAAGAATAAAGACAGAGTACAGTATTAAAAAGAAAAGACAATTTTAACACTGAAAAGCCAAATGAAAAGAAAAAGAAGAAGTGATAAAGTCACTGGATTGGGAAGTTTGCTCTCTGAGAAATAGCCTAAAAGAATTGGAGACACAGTCCATTAACAGGAAAATAGATTCAACATTAGGCGACTCAGAGGGCCTAAACGCAAGAGATATAATGTTTCCATTAGAAAGTGCATGTACATATGCCTTTCAAATCAAGTGCCAATACAGAGAGCTGGATTAATAATTGAATTTATAAGCAGAGAGCTGTGCCGAATACAAATGTCAAGTGTGCCTGGACCCTCAACAGCATCTCTAATGGCATATGAAATGGGAGTCATTTCAGATTTTCAAATAGGGGAGCTTTTGTTTCATGCTCAGGATGGCACTGCCACAATATCTTGGGACGCAACAACCAAAGAAAGCTGCCATGTAAATGAGTGTCATGTAGCTGTTGGTGGTCAGCAATTGACAATAAAACTTTCATCCCTGGCCAGTGGAAAAACAGATTCCTATGTAAAACAAATTACAAGATCATTACAGAAGCTGGCCACTACTTTTGCCGTGTATAAGAAATTACAGCAGCCAGTAGTGATGTTTAAGTTTAAAAATTGCTTGGCCTCTACACTAACTGATAGGGCAGCTGTCAACCACTGTGTCAATAGAGAGTTGTCTGAGTTTTTAGGTGCAGAGTTAGTAGAGTTGAACTGCCATTTCATCCCCTAGAAGGATTAGCGTCCCAAGCACGCAAAATCCAAAAGAAATATGACGAAGATTTGCAAATCACGAGTGCACCATATGGATGTGAAGGAAAAGCTTCCAATTTGCTGTACTCAATATCCAAGCTCAGGTGGGTGTTAGAATAGATTTAATTATATTTTATTTAAGATAAGTTATTCCATCATACAGCTGTATATTAGAAAAAAATACTTTTTTAATTCAACAGATAACTTCAATAATTTCTAACATATTGTCCACAGATACAAAATGAAATCTGGAGATCCAGGAGGCTTCAGGGCTTTTTTAAAGCTAAAAAATCTTCCTCCTGGAATAATAACCAGATGAGTAGGTAACAGAATGCACGTACTGTTTCATCTTGCAGGGACTGTGTATTATTTGAAGGAGATTCTAATAGAATTCCTTTCAAAATACAAAAGAGATGCGAAGATGTCAGTTTGCATTCAAAAGGATTTGGAGAATCCTCAAATTATTGTCCAGCTAAGGATACTTGGTATGTGTGTGTACATATTTTATTAGCTTTCCTTAGTCTTTTCAAAGTGTTTTTTTAACTTACAAATTAAGTGTTTTTGAATACATAAAAGCATTCTGAAATAATGTTTCATTGATTTCTTTGCTTAGGTTTGTTTGCAAAAGTTCTGTCTGGCCCATGGATGACTCTCTTTTATAAAAACAAAGCTGGAAGAGCTCATCTAGAAATGGTAATTTAACTGGCTATATTTTGTGGTGATATTAGTTGATTTGATTGCAATTTTTTTTTAATCTTTATTTTGCTCATTGTTAAACGAAATATGCTTTAATTATTTCAGGGGCCATTCATGAAGATGTGTCTGGATCAGTTGTCAACATTAAAGCAACATCCTGACATTTTGTTATCAATGGTGAAAGATTGTTTCAGTACATGCCTAAGAACTGATGACCCTGTGCTGTTAAGTTTGCAAAGTGGAGGGACAGATGAGTCATTCAAGATTTTGACAACAGCTCTAACAGAAGGATTTGTGGTTGTCCTGGAAAGGCAATTAAAACCCTACCTTACAGGAGCATTGTCATCTGTGACAACTGAATTACTTCTGAAGACTTCATCGGCACCACTCCATAACATGCACAGTGAAAGAGTCTTAGGCATGTTGGATCACCAGCTTCGGCGTTCCCCCAATGCTAATATGGGCTTCATAGATGGAAAGGTTAAATTTATAGTCAACAAAACGTTGAACTGGCTTGTTGGGAAAGGCCCCAATGAACAGGTGGCTTTGATAGAATTCGCTGTAAGCCATTCACGTCACACAAAGAACCAGTGTGATGATTGGGAAAAGTTGGTCAAGGACTCGTTAGTGCAGAATTTATTAGAAGCAGGGCAGCGGAAAGACAGATCCACCAGGAAAAAGCTAGAAAAGGATGTTAAAACAATTTTTAGACAATGGTAATCCAGATTTAGGTGGACGATTGATGGGGCTTTTAGCAGAGTTTCAGCAAAATACAAATGAGGCGTTGTGTAGGGTGGATGAGAATTTAGTAGGACGCAGGTTTTAACATATCTGGGATGTAGGAGGTGTGGACAAATTATTTACTGGACTTATTAGACGATTTAGGAAGGGACCAAAGCCAGCTGTGTTAATTCAGTATGAGGATAGAGATGAGTATGTAACTATAGTGTATGTAACTGAATTATTGATCGACATGTTATTGGGGGATGTTCGCTTTCTTGATTAAACAACAAACCAAGCCGACTAGTTTGATGCCACAGAGACATGACATATGTCTACTGATTAGGATTCCTGTTTGAAAGCAGACTTGTCAGCTTATCCAGGGGGAATCCATCAATACATTTACGAGTGCAGAGTGAGAGTCTCCATACTTTCCTCTTGGATAACTTGGATATTGCTTTGAAGCTAAGTGATTCATTTCGATATTTTTTTAACATTATTTTTTTAATTGTTAGGTGATATTAGATTATGCTTAAAATTGGACGGCTAAAGGTTTTAGATTTATGGCATTTTGAGTGTTGCGCTTTGTTGCAAAAATTTACTTTCCCAGTGTAGTTCCAATCCCACGCAATAAAATATTTATTGATGTATTTCTCTGAAAGTGGCTTTTTATTGAAGCCTAATGTCAAATTTAACTATGGTGAAAATTTAAGGGCTATAGCTCTTAAAGTTTAAGAGTTAATTTATGGCATTTTGAGTGATGCGAAGTGGCGCAAAAATTTACTTACCCAGCGTAGTTCCAATCCCTTTCAATAATATATTTATTGATATATTCCCGTGAAAATGGCCTTTTATTGAAGCCCAAAATCTAATTTATCTATGGTGAAAATTTGAAGGCTATATCTTTAATGGTTAAAAAGTTACATCTTTGTTAGTGCTGCTGTCAGGCGAAATTTTATTAATAAAATTAACCTACTTTGTGTTTTTCAAATTTCACTAATTAATATATACTTTGCGATAATACAATGGCAATGGTTTCTTTTAAAAGCCACAAACCTTATTAAACGTTGGTGCAATTTTGAAACCTTCTGCTTTACAGGTAAAAAAGTTATGGCACTTTCAGTGTCGACGAGGACTTTTTTCGGTCACAGGTTTTTGGCAATTAATTACTAAGGCCATATAAGGGAAAATTCTAACACTAAAAATGCGATAACTTTTTTTCTATATAAGATACAGAAATAAACCAGGTATCATTGTAAAGGTAATAGCAAGCCATTTCTAATGATACAAGTTTCAGTGGCGCCACTAGGGGGGGCGGGGGGCGGGCCGCCCCGGGTGACACCCATCAGGGGGTGACACCCGAGCCTAAAATTTTACTGTGTACGATTTTATGTCAGAAAACAAAAGATGACAATTTTTTTAATCTAGAAAGAAATTAATAAATACAATGAAATACATTAAATGCGAAAATTCTTACTAAAAAAATATCAGTTAACTTTCAATAATAAAACAGTCCCAACACACGAACAACATTAAAACAAATAAGGAAAAAAATAAAAGAAATAGTCGCAGCAGAGAGATCTTTAAAAAGGCTGGAATGAAAGAGGCAGTGTCTTCTGTTTTAAAATATATTAAGCCATTTGGGCTTGGACACACCGACAGCATGAACGAATCCCACCTCACGACTCCCTCCACCACAGCGTGGTGGGGGGGGGGAATGAAATTTTTATCACCACAAAAAAAATATCAAAAGATGGGTTTTCTTTGTTGATGTTTTTCTTGAGGAAAATTATGATGTCAATGTCTTTGAGTTAATTTTATATATATATATATTTATTAAAGGCGTGAAAGCATAGATATGCATGTTTATATACAGGTAGTCCTCCGGTTACGACGGTCCCATCCCGTCTTACGCTGTTTAGTGCTTACGAACGCGCCCCCGTAAAGAATAGTATTACGCGTTATTCCGTATTTAAAAAAAAATTCATGTGGTAACGAATTCTTTTCTCTATTTGAAATAACAAAAATTATTGAAAAATATGTTTGATTATTATTTCAACCTACAACTTTCGTTTGCGAATTTTTCAAATGGCGAAGTTTTCAATCAAGTCAATAAAGCTGAGTAAGCTTACAAGTTCCTTTTCAATGCTCATTTGAGAAAGCATATCCAGCCTTTTTCGTCCCATGCAAATTCTAACAGATTATATATTCTTTTCAACTTTGAAAAGGATCGCTATCAGCTACAGTTTGATGTCATCATTGAAAGATAGATGCGAAGTGCGATGTGTACATTTGTAAAGGACTGTGTGAAATATAGCTCATTCAAAAGCAGCAAAATTTTTAGTTCTGTGCAAGTTTTTTTTAGTTTCGCTTTTTGGTAATTCCTTTTCCTTACCCTGAGCCAGGGGCTGGACAATAACTTTTTTAAGAGTTCTGAAAATTGGACTAATTCTGAAAGTAAGCAGTCTTCAAAATCACTAATGAACCTACATGTGTAAGAAAATCAGAAGCCCCGAGCCTAGTGCTCTTTATGGGTCTTCCCGGAAGACCCCCTTAGCCATCTGGCCACCAAAGGGACGTAACAGCTGAGGAACCCCCCCAAACGCGGTCGCTTCTGAAGCGGCCACCTGGGCATCCAGGGCATCCAGTCGAAGATGCCTCCCACTAAGTTGCCCTCACAAGTAGGTGGTGGAATTTCCTACTACGACCCGCTACCACTTTGGCGCCATCCCGGCAAAGCACACGAGTCTCCATGGTTAGGACCGCCGCAGACCGGGGGATCATCAAAGACCTACCTAGGGTGCAACCCCCACTGGAAGGTTTCCTCAGAGCTGGCGTCCAATGCGTTCTTCGCGGCACTTTTTGCTAATCCGTACTGGCGCTCCTGGCCCTAAACCGGCACCGCTCGATGGCGTTGCTAGTAAATTGAGGGGGACGAAACGGTTGCTTCGGATTTACCCAACCCCTTCTTCGAAATCACTTGAATGTTCTTCCATTAACTTAGCTGCTGCCCATCGGGTGGCGAAAGTGCTGAGCTCAGTTAGGTTTGTAAGAAAGCCAAATTTCTCATGGATGTAATTATATGCACCTAACCAATTTTGTAGGGATTAAGAAAGTTTGTCAATGATTATCAGAAATACCTCAATCTTGAATTTTTTTCTCCAGGAGAATACTGTTTTGTTGATGTCCCTTTATAAAACTGACACTTTCTTTTTTGTTTGATAGTACTGAAGATTGTTTACACTGTTTTTACCACGGACTTTTCCTTTCCTTTGTCTTCATCGGAATCAAATTAAGAATGCTATTTTTTAACCAACTCAATCATAGACTTCCTTTCTAAAATTGTTTCCCAAATTTCAAGTAAAATAGCGACTTCCAGTTGTTCAATTTCCTTTAGAAATCCTTCTTCTTCAAGTCGGCAGTCACGTGGCTGATTTTCATTCGTTGCTAATTCTTCCAGTGCTGCGATATTCTCATGGTATGAGATATTTACAGACCTTACAGCATAATGTCAGGCTGACTATCTTGTGTCAGACAAGGCTTTGTTAACATATATCAATTTCATATGTTTTTGAAGTACCTGTCAACGATGAGTAGATGCAACAAGTCGGGTATAAAGATTTTGCAGAAGACAAAAAATCTGACCGCAGTAGGACAACCTGCTGCTCTTTTCCCAACCAAATTAAAGGAATGAGCTGTTCACGGCACATAATGAGCTACAATGCACTTTTCACGAAGAATAGCCTGGTTTCCGTTATACTTCCTACTCATTTGCAGCATTGCCGTATGACTGTCCAAGGCATTTTCAGCGATTCGTACAAACATAATGGCCTGCATCTTTATTATACACTATAATTCATAAAAAGTTTGGGGGCCCTTAAATTATTGGGGGCTTTAGCCCGTTCCGCACCCAAACTTTTAATCCGCCATAGGGGGAGTGTCACGCATCTGTGACGATGTGGTACGAGGAGGGGGGTGTTTAAGAAATGTGACGTCACATCAAAAACGCACAACTTTAAATAAAAGTTCCACTTAAATACTTGATTGTTTACCATTTATTTAATTACGTTTTCAATGACTTCACGCGTGTTACGCTATTAGAGTGCAGACCTACCCTAAATACATATTTAAATGGAAAAACAATTTTGCAACATGTTAATTTTTATTGAGAAAATACGGCTGGGGGTGGGGTGTCAAAGCTTGGTGACGTCATATCGTAAAAAAGGGGTGGGGTCTAAGTTTTTGTGACAAAGTATGACGCTGGGGTAAAATCGGCAACCTCGCGTGACGTCATTTATGGACGGCCCCTTCAGTCGTGAAGGGGTGACACCATGAGCTACCGCCCCGGGTGACACCAACCCTAGTGACGCCTCTGACAAGTTTCATTAATATATATCAATTTTGAATTTTTTAGTGAAGTACCTACTCTCAGTAGATTAAATGGTTCCAAGAAAGTATATGAACTGTGGATAGTACCGCTAATCAGAAAGTGATCCTATTGGAATGTATACAAGCAATTGGAAACACTTTTCCAATGGATTATAGTAAAAAGGATTCGCACGGATAATGTGACATCAATGACTGCTAGTCTTTTCTGCTATAACAACAGAATCATAATTGGGCATAAAATCTCAAATGAGGTATGGAATCATATGAGGGCAAGGGATTCTATATAAAAAAACGAGATCACTTTATGCAATGAAATAATACTGAGCTATGTGATCCCATTAAACTCATTAAAGTATATCTATTTTATAAAGGAAAGAAAGGGATTTACTTTACGAATGGGATCCCATTACACAACGGGATTATAAATTATAATGGGGTATGTAATCTCAAAGAAATGTTGAATCATATGGGGGGAAAGGGATTTGACCAAGAACGGGATCACATTATTGATCGGGGTCATAATTAGTGGGATACAAGCAGACACCACGAGTTAATATAAAGGATTTAAAAAGAGCAGTGGTTATTTTAATTATAATTTTTTTAATGTTAATATCCCGCTGTGTGTGTGTTTTTAAGCATGTGTGTGAATAAGTGAGTGTGTGTGTTTTTGTTGTGAACTAAATGTTATGAAAGTCGTTGAGTACCCTCCCGCAATGGTAACAGTCGTAAAAATATAAAATTATCACTAACTGGGGAGGGGGGGGCGGGGGCCCAAACGTAGTTTTTTTTTCTTAAATGAGCTATATATATCAGGCTCATCATTAAATCTCCAATTTCCTGTGTAGGTAGAAGTATGAAACTTTGGGAAGTTGTTATGTACCCTCCCGAAATGGTAACTGGTGAAACATTTATTCATTAATAAAAATGATCACTCACTGGGTGGTCAGAGGCCTGAATGTAGTGTTGTTGTTTTTTCATATATAAAACTGACTCATCAATAATTCTCCAAATTACCGTGTAAGTAGAAGAATGAAACTTTGGGAAGTTTTTGAGTACCCTCGCGCGATGGTAACATGCGAAAATAATTATAAAATTATCACTCACTAGGGGGCCTTGGGCCCAAATGTAGATTTTTTCCTAATATGAGCTATATAAAACAGACTCATCGTTAAATATCCAATTTCATTCCCGTGTACGTAGGAGCATGAAACATTGGGAAGTTGTTGAGTACTCTCCCGCAATGATAACATACGGAAAAAAATTAAATTATCAGCTCGATAGGATGCAAATAAATAAATGTACGCTTCTACAGAAAACCTTATTTCAAACCCGGAAAGTCGGGTACTTGCCCCTAGTCTATACATACATACCTATAAGATGCATTTGTTGTCTGTCTGTCTGTCTATTCCCTAATAACTCAAGATCCAGACAACCAAATAACGTGAAATTTGGTACACTTACACAAAATTATATGAGAAAGGTTCTTAAACAGGTTTCGTTCCATATATATAAGATACTGGGGGCCGGAGGCCCAAAATGTAGTTTTTTTCCTTATTTGAGCTATATAAATATTAAATATTAAAAATTATCATATTTCCCGTGTAGGTAGAAGCATGAAACTTTCGGTGTTTGTTAAGTAACATTTGGCGATGGTAACAGGTAAGAAAATTATATAAATTATCACTTACTGGGGGCCGGGGGCCCAAATGTATAAGACATTCTGAATATACGCTGACATGCAAAATCGTTAAAAGAATAGGACGACTAAAGTGTGGGAAACATCGTTTGACTTCATCCCTTGTTGCTTGTCGTATTTCCGAACCTTTATCTGTACTGTAGCTCGGTTTGCCATTGCGGCGTCTTAAGACATTCAAAAGAAACCTTTGTTCCAGTAGCGCAAATTATTGTTATTTTTTAAATCAGCGCAATTCATTTTTACCTGTGTTACCCTTAAAACAGTACGGTCATCCTTATTGGATTTCGCCAATGTTGGATTTTCCGATTTCCATGCATTTATCTATTGTTATGAAGCACGGATTGCGTTTCGTTTAATCTGTATTCAAAAGAACCTCTGATCTCGTCGCACCCTATTATTTTATTTTAAACCAGCCTAATTTCTTTTGAAAGGCGTAAAATAAACTCGTGTGCAAAGTTGCACAACGTCCATTTTGTGTGCAATATTTTACAAAATTAGCTGCGTGGTGATTCTAAACTCCTGTGTGGTGTCGGTCAAATATATGCGCAGCCACGCTGCTTAAAGGGAAAATTGCTAACATGGTTCTAATACTTCGCTTACATTAACCTGGAAAACAACCATTCACTACAGTATCAGAAACTTAAGCTGAGACAATCTAAAGCTATGTGAACGACTGTTCAGTTTGGCTGGTTATATTGTCAATAAGACCCGCTCATCACTTGAGCCAAATAATGTCAATACACTGTCAGTTTGCGTTGTTGGTTAAAAGATATCATATAAGTTTTTAATTATTTTCTTCTTTTTAGTCCGCTTATACAAACGTGGTTTTTAAAAAATCTTTTTTTTTAACTTCTATTTATTTTTAATGTTTCTGCCGAAGTATTAAAATAAGAATACTTCGCGGAGTATCTAAAAATAAAACGTCCATACCTGCCTGTCATTTTCATTGGATTCTATTTAAAGCACAGCAAAGTGAGCTTCGCGGATATTTGGCCAAAACGATATTGGGTGCTAACAGGTTATTACTAAGACTTCTATTTTCAGCAAGTTATTTGGTACACGTACACAAAATTACATGGGGAAGGTTCTTTAACAGGTTTCGTTCCATCCCAACCTCACTCTGGCCTCCTCCAGCCAAAATTAGTGCTCCATGTGTCTGTTCTGAGCCATTTTAGAGAAAACCTTACTTAACAAAAGTTGCTCAGTGATCAGTGCCCCCCAAAATGGGGGACCGGATGAAGGTTCCAAGGTACTCCGACGCCCCCTTGGCCTCCGCCAGAATGGGGTCCAAGGTGTCCCTCTGCATCCACATGGAGGCATTTTGGTGAAACGTTTGCTAAACAAAAAATGTTTAGCATGCTCAGAAGGCATTCGTTCCCTTATAACTGAAACTGTGCTTTGCCATGACAATCAACAAGTCACAGGGCCAGTCTCTTGGGATTGCCGGTGTAACAGGCCAGAATAAACACCCGACCAGAATATACCCGGGTATAAACTGGCCTAGGCCAGAATATACCCCGGGGGTTAAACTGGCCTAGGCCAGATTATACCCCTCCAGGCCAGAATATACACCTACTCCTTATTTTATCTCTACTGGACTACTTGGATTTTACCGCAGATAAGTGTGTTTTTTTTTATTATTTCGTTTTATTCGTTTCATTTGTGTACTATTTGTCCGTTTATGAAGGCTCTTTGCCGAAACGTTCGCTGTTGTGTTACGTCCTGTCAGGCCTACTAATACCCTGTTTTTATATTATACATTTACACTTTGACAACATGAGGATATATAGTAAAAATGACTAAATGACTATATAGACATTCTATTAGAGTTTTAGCTATGTCAGAGAAGTTAAACTCATTTCTTAAGTAGGAAAGATGTTTTATTAACAATAAAATAGCAATAATAAAATAATTTCTTTTATTACGATGTCTGATATGACCATGGGCGTCGCTAGGAATTTTTCCAGGGGGGGGCGCCAAAAAACCCCGCTTTTTATTTTAACTGACAATGCCATACAGGTACAATTTTCAAACAAATTCAAGTTCAGTATAAAATAAGGGTCGAAAAAAGCCTTAGAAATTAATAAGACTTACAAATTAGTGCTGTAATAGCTAAAATACAACATTTATTAATGAATTTAATAAATTAAAAACTTAAGTTCTCGCGAGAACATTTATATTTGCTGTGAAATAATATACGTGTAGAAACTGCAGGATTACCAAGGATGGATATCAGAATTTTTTTTACAGGCTAAAAAAAATCGAAAAGTAGACCAATCGCGGGATAAATGCCGTTATTAGAAGATTTTGGGGCGTCTGCAGCATCTGACTTATCATTGGCATTGAGGACAACATTAAACGTTCAACAGCCAGACACAACTGAAGCAACTGTTCCTAATTTGATTGTCACTGACACTTATTCATTTCCTAAATTGGATATTGGAAGGTATGTCTGGACATACGACCTTTCAAATAAGTTGAAATTGCAGCTGATTCGTGATTGTTGGACACTTGATAGAAATTATGATTTTAGAGCTGACAGTGAGGAAAACAGAGTTTTTAGTTTTTAGTTATGCATGGTTATCAGACTATTCACAGTGGCTTGTATACTCGCAAATGTTAATAGGTGCCTTTTGCAAATATTGCGTGTTGTTTCTGCAAAAAAAGTAATTCTATGAGTTCAGTGGGTATTTGTCATCAAACCATGTACAAAATATAAAGATTTCAACGAAGATGCACGTAGCAACCTGCAAAGCGCATTATGGCACAAAGGCTCTCATGAAGATGCAAGCAATTTTATTTGCTTTATTGGAAGCCAAAGCAGTTTCTATAGATGAGCAGTTTGACTCATCATTTAGAAGACAAATTCAAGAAAATCGCAATGAACTGGGTCCCATCATTTCTACAATCCTATTTTGCTGCATGCATGTTTTAGCACTTCGTGGAAAAGAATCAAATTCTGGTAATTTTCATGACCTGTTAGAGTTTCGTGTTGAATCTGGAGATGAAGTTCTTGGTAATCGTTTGTCAATTGGTTCTTGTAGTACTGAGTATGGTTCACCGACAAAACGGCCCCGACAATTGGGCTCCGACATAACGACCCCGACAAAACGGCCCTGGACTAATAGATGGACTAATAGTAAAATTTACAATCAAATATATTCGTATTTTTACTCACCTATTCAGCGTCAGGTTTAGCTAACAATAAACAATAATAATAACACAACAAAAGTGAATTTAATAGCCTTTACGCGAAATGGTACCTAATAACGGTTGTTTATTGACAAGAAAAAATATAATAACATCACAAGAAATAATTTTAGAATTTTACCACTTTTTTTAAGGGTGAAAAAGTTGACGAAAGCTTAAAATGCAAAAAACAATTAATGTTTTTGTTAAAAAATGTTTACAAATTTGTCTGTGGCCGATTTGACCGGGGCAGTTATGTCGGGGCCGTTTTGTCTGAGGCCGATTTGACGGGTAACCGCTGAGTGTATCTCGGCAACTACGCAAAACACTATAATCAAAATTTGTGGGTCTCTCTTGCGTGAAGACATTGTTCATGAGGTAAATAATTAAGTTGCATGTTCTATACTTGCCGACGAGACAAATGACATTTCAGGCATTGAGCAGATGTCACTGGGTGTTAGATTTGTCAAAGAACAAAATGGTAAAATGATGGTCACAGAAGAATTCATGGGATATATTCCAATTGTCAATAGAATAGCTGAAGGTTTAACCAACACCATCATTACTATTTCATTAGAATTTTGATTAAATATGACAAAGCTTGTTGGTCAAGGATACTACGGATGTTCTACAATGGCAGGTAAAGAAGCAATAATTCGAAAAAAAATACACAAAAGCAGCAATTGTACATTGTAGTTCACATAAACTAAATCTTGCTGTGAACGATTTAAATAATGTGAAAGTTGTACGAAACACAATAGGAACAATTAAGTCAATTATAATGTTTTTCCGAGATAGTAATCAGCAAAGAAAACTTATTCTAAATGTTCCTTTGCTATGTGAAACTAGATTGTCACATAAATATAAAAGTTTGCGGATTTTTGCTGAAAATGTTACAGATGTTGTTAAACAACTGGAATATTTAGAACAATCAGTAATGTAATCAGTTATACTTGCAGATATAATTGGGACCCATCCACCAAAGAAAACATTGATAAACTAGAACAAATTCAAAAAAGAGCTGCCAGATTCATTACTGGAGAATATTCAAAACTGACAAGAATAACACCATTAGTTAAATCATTAAACCTTGAAACACTAGAGGATAGAAGAACCAAGAGCAAAGTATTAATCATACATAAAGCAATTAATTCTAATTTAGAAATACAACACAAAGATAACTTAATACAACCCTCAGATAGACATAAGGATAAAAACACCTTTCTTATTCTGTATGCAAAAACAAACACATACAAGTTTTCCTTCTTCCCGTCCGGAATTCGGGCGTGGAATGGGTTGCCTGAAGAATCCAGGAGGACCAACACTTTATCAACATTTAAATCTCTAGTAAAAATGCAGGAATAAACACAAACCATAGATAAGCGTAGGACGCAATAATCTTCTGTATAGAAGGAGCGTCTGTAAACAGATAAGATAAGATAACTTAATACAACCCTCAGATAGACATAAGGATAAAAACACCTTTCTTATTCCGTATGCAAGAACAAACACATACAAGTTTTCCTTCTTCCCGTCCGGAATTCGGGCGTGGAATGGGTTGCCTGAAGAATCCAGGAAAACCAACACTTTATCAACATTTAAATCTCTGATAAAAATGCAGGACTAAACACAAACCATAGATAAGCGTAGGACGCAATAATCTTCTGTATAGAAGGAGCGTCTGTAAACAGATAAGATAAGATAATTCCTTTTTATGTTTGATAAATGTAAACTGTCTTCCATGTAATAAACTTTCAGGAAATTTAGTTCAGTTTTATTGTAACAACTTTATGACATTTTTATGACATTTTTTTCTCAAATGTAGGGGGGGGGGCTTTAGGGCCCCCCAGTGGCGTAGCTAGGGTCATGTGCGCCCGGGGACATGACACAAAATCGGCGCCCCTTGTCGGACCGAAAGGTTCTGGGGGCTCATTGAGCCCCTAAGAAAAATTTGAAATTTTACGGTTTATATAGTTCATTTTCGAAGCTTCTGGTATTTTAATGAAAAAGAATACAGACTAATAATTCTCTATACGATTGTAAACAATTTATTTGAAAACAAAAATACTCTACTAATTATACGGTTAGACATAGTCTACAAAAAATTGATTCTCCTTGATTTAATTTGATTGTCGCAAACTCGTCAATCACGTTGTCAAAATTAATATTCTCAAGTGTTTCTCTTTCGATGCTAAGGAGTGCAAGATCACTGGGACTATCTTTTCCAATTGAAGCACGTAAATAAGACAAAATAAGCTTCAGTTTGCTGAAGGAGCACTCACAGCTTTCTGTTGAAACAGCAATTGTTAGAAGTATTTGAATCGAAATGCGCTTGAATCGGAAATACCTCATCTCCATATGAAACTTTAAAACCAAGAACATCCAAAAGATTTTCCGATATAACTTCAGTCCGGGTACTGAGAAGCATTTTTCAGTCTCTGATTTATATGCACAAGTCATGACCATTGACGTCAGTGTCGTATAAATTAGCAAAATCTAAGCAGTTTTAACGAAGTGTATCGACTTTTGTCTCAGCAAGAAGAGTTTTGACGTCTTTTAAAAATCCAAATTTTTTTGTTTAGATTTTTTTAGACGTATAAACCGTATTGATATCTCCTGTTGGAGTCTATCAATTACGCAGTTCATAACACTTTCAAATTCTTCTTCTGCCGAAAGTTCTGCATCTCTTGTTAATTCTTCAGGCATCCTCCGATGTCGTCTAATCCTTCTGTCAACCTCGATTCCCATAAATTGTGCATCTTCCTTTCCAGTATCTACCGCAACCTGACTCAAATTATCACAAATGTTGAAAATTTTTTGCTCAAGCAATTCAAGATCAGATGCTGCTTCCTTGAAATTCACAGTAGGATTCTGCAACCGTTTCTGGACACGACCAATTTCCCCAAGTATGATGTTCAAGAAATTTAACAAAACTAGGAATTTAAAGTTTAATATACCTGCCATCAAAGTTTCTGAATCATTTCTGGTGTCAGGCGTCATATTTGTATGTTTTGATAATTTTTCCAACAGCTCTACCAGTTCATCTAGTGAAATCTAGTCCTTCATAAATTGCTTTAACAGCTTCTGATCGTGCACTCCAACGTGATTCAGACTTCCTCTTCATTGTGATTGGCACAACTCTTTTTAATTCTTCCAAACGAGTTGTTGAACGAGAGAAAACAAAAATTTATACTTTCAACTGTTCCAAAAACGTGATAACAACTGGATCCTGTTTGGCTTAGTATACTCTTGGTAAGTTTAAGATGTGGTTATCACAGTTGATGAACAATGCTCTGTGATTTCTGGCACATATTCGGTGTTGTAGGCCGGATATATGCCCAGACCATTACAGCAGCATTGTCATAACATTGTGACCGATAGTCGGCTAAAGGTATGCTATTAGATTCCAAGTTTCTCCACGATAACTCTTTCAATGCTTGCTGCGTCTTTGGAATGTATCTGGATTAAACCTAAAAATGATTCTTTGATGGTTTCTTTTTTAGTTTGAAAAATCCACATTCACAAATCTGATGACTTGAGAAAGCTGTTCCCGGTGTCTTAGATCGGGTGTTGAGTCAAGTAAGATACCGTAGTACTTGTTTTTTCTGATTTCACTCAACAGCTGATTCCTTACATTCCATGAAAGTAGATGGATAAATTCATTTTGGATTTCCTGTATAAATAAGATACTGAGCCTGGATTTTCTCGGGAATCTTGTAAGTGCTTTTCTAACAGTAGATCATACTGATCAAGTTTGATCACAGAGAGACAGGAAAGAGAGGCGGTGTCTGATGTTTCATATAAAAGGAATCCAACTTGCTTTGACATACCCACACAATCCCTTGAGAGGAGAGACCTTCTGTAAGCCAGTGGTTCTCAACCTTTTGAGATTCAATGACCACTTGAAAAATGTGTGTCTTAGCTACGGACCACTACTACAAATTGTGCTACTGCCGAGCTGGAAAGTTAAATATAATAAGTGCTTTTTTTCTAGCGAAAAATGTTTGGGAACTCATTTGAGTCCCCACTGTAAAAAGGACTGACAGTAAGTAAAATGTCGACTATTTATATAAATATACACGAATCTGGCCAAAAAAGGTATGGGAACTCAGTTCCCATGAGTTCCCACTGAAAAAAAGCACTGAATATAATTATACTGTGTATATCTTATCTGTTGCACACGCTCCTTCTATACAAAAGATTATTGTTAGCTATAAGTAGTATAAATGTTATTTAGTAAAGTTATACTAATACTAATATGCTACGTTTTGCGTGCTCCAAAAACAGTATTGTAATGGCTTTCTTTTGTAAAGAACAAATGTAATTTATATTAGTCTCATAGTCTTCTTATTTAATTCTACTTGCTAACTATAAAAAAAACTTTAAGTCATAAACAGTAGTTTTTTATTAAAAAGACTGCTATATTAGTTTATTTAGTACGAACGATGTTTTGTTTTTTTTTGTAACCAATGCAGAAAATCCACTTTCACAAAGTTGCAAAGGGTAAAAGTATTTTCAAAGCTATCTGAGACAGTTCGGAGTACTCCAAAATTTCATTAAGCCCACTTTCTGATGCAACATATTCAAAGTGGTATCGCTAGTGAGTTCAATGAATTGGTTTAATTACGATGTTGGTAATTTTATTTGATGAGACAATGTGTGCGAGATTAGGACTGGAAACCCACGAAAATCCACTGAACGTTAAAAATCACCAATGTAGAATTAAAATTGGCCCTGCATTGGTAGAATATGACCAGAAATCAAATTTGTCAACAGTTGTTTATTTATTTCAACATTTTCTGGTTTCTCGGTGATTTCGTATAATTGATCAAACATCTCAAAGTTACCTTGAAATAATCTTCTTTTCCAAAGATCAAGCTTTTTCGTAAAAGCAGACACTTTGTCACTGAGAGTAATATAATGTGTCTGCTTTCCTTGCCGAGTTAAATTAAGTTTATTGAGTTCTTTAAAAGTTTCAGCCAAGTAATAAAGCCAGAACAGCAACCCATAAGCTATGGTTCAAATGATCAACAGGCTTTGAGTTTTTTATACAAGAAACTCTCTTACGTCATCACGTAATTCAAACAGTCTTATAACCAGCGAATTTCAGTATACATCAGTAACTGTTAATGTTCAAGATTCATATTCGAACATAAGAAATCAAAGAAATGAGAATTTAATAGACGAGCCTTGATAAAATTTAAAAACTATTTAGGCCAGATCAAAAATATATTTTAAGTCAGCCTTAATTCTTTTACATGTTAGTCTTTCTTGTTAGTCCGTAAATTTCATGCTTTGCTCGCGGACCACCTGGCATATCTTCGCGGACAACTAGTGGTCCACGGACCACAGGTTGAGAACTACTGCTTTAAGCCACTCCTTTTTCTTGTCTTGGTCATTTTGGTTGCTTTTAGTGTCGTCTCTGTCTGTTCTATTAATAGAATCGCTTTTTTTGCTTACTGCTCCCCTACTCTCACTCCCAGTCTCTCCCAGTTTTTTTTTAAAATCGCCATCAGCAATCCTACATTGTGGATGTGTCATTTATTTATGAGTAGAATGGCGCCCCTTAGCGCTCAAAGGGGGCGCCAAAATCATGCTTGCCAACTGATTTGTAATGAATACATTTTCGGAGCTCCAAAAATCAAACTTGCAAACGTATTTTGGGATACATTAGTTTACATCAAAACACAATTAAATAATGAGTTTTAATACTCATTTTGGCGCCCCTTAACGTGGCGCCCGGGGACATATGTCCCCCCCTGCCCCCCCTCGCTACGCCACTGGGGCCCCCTTGCCCCCTTCCCTACGCCCATGGATATGACGATAACTTTTTATCTAAAGTTACAGTCTACACAAGTATAGATGGAATCACGGGGTTTTTTTTTAATTTTAAAGTTGAATAATTCAAACAATATATGAATTGATTTTTAAAAATGTAATTTAAGCGCGATAGGGACTATAGTTGTAGCTTTTCAAACACTTGCGAATTATTATTTTTTCATGTACCTCGCGTATTAATGAAATCCCTACTGGACTGCTTGGATTTCACCGCAGCTAAGTGTTTTTTTTATTATTATTTCGTGTTATTCGTTTCATGTGTGTACTATTTGTCCGTTGAGGAAGGCTCTTTGCCGAAACGTTCGCTGTTGTGTTACGTCTTGTCAGGCCTACTAATACCCTGTTTTTTATATTATAAATTTACCTATTTAAAAGCCTGATTGCAGTCTCACCCCCATTACTTTATTTGCACATGTAATGCCGGTCGAGACGGCTGTTGGATGGGAGTTACAACATGCCACCGAATGGTGGTGGAACGTCCTGGGACGGGCTTTGTTGCTCGTAAATACAGATGAGACAAAAGTGTCATGAGCTCCAAATTTTTCAGCTCGTCTGTAGTCTTATATAGTGAATTCCCGATTTGATATGGGGTTTGGTTAGAGTCTCAACGGGTAGGCTATCTTTTGGGTTGTTTTTTTTTCGAAAACTTAAAAAAAATAAAATAATAAATTTATCTGTGGTTGGTTATATTGAACTGAAATCGGATGTAAGTCAATTGAAGTCCCACCAAAAAGCTATTTTGTTGATATTCAAGTGCAATGACGATGAATGATACCTTAAAATGTATTAATTAATTAATTATTATTTTTCTGTACTTAATTAACATTAACCTTAATTTTGCTTTTTTTTCAATGTGAGGGTATTTATATCATAATTAAAGGCAGACGAATTATTATCAGCCTCTTTATTATGATGATCACTCACAGTTTATATATTATATAACATTATATTTCCTTATCATTGCAATCTGTTTTTCAGTTTAAAAATTCCAAAGCAAAGAAAAACAAAAGCATAAGTAATCGTATTTATTTAAAAATTCATCTTTCAGCATGTTGACTTATAAAATTGAATAGCCTACTGCATTCTATCTTTTTTATAAAAATAGTTTAGTATTATTTTTATCATTTGGTTTGTCTGTAACAGATAATTCGGTCTCTGCTCCTGTAATAAATTACATTTGCACTTCACAAATAAAAATTTTTTAAAAAAGTTTTGACTTTTTGGGTTTAACAAGATTAATATAAATATGTAACGCATGTAAGTGGTTAAATGGTCTAATATAATATTTTTTTTAATAGAGTAGGTCAAATATAGGTAACCCAAATATTTACCTCTGAGATATTACTATTTATGACTATTTTTTTTAAAATTTGAATCACAAAATAATGTTAAACAGGCATTGCAAAACCTGGCAGTTCCTGTGAAATTCATTCAACGACAGTAACCGGGCATATCTAGAACAGGTCCAATTTCTCGTTGACTGAAATTTTACTTAAATTAACCAACAAATAATATAATGACGACTACTTCAACATTTCAGGGCATGAATACTGATGCAAAACCATCATCAAGGTTAGTAATATAAATTAATTTTCTAACGTTTATTTTTCTGTTAAATTAAGGAAGTAAGGCGATTTTAATATTCTTTCAAAAAAGCCCAAACGTAAAGGCAAAGGAGTAAGAGTGCATTTTCTTTTATAGTAATCAGCAAGCAGTTACGGATACCGGTACTCTTGGGAGAGTTGTGTGAGTCAATCAAGTATGACAAACTACGCCCTCGACTTTTGAGAAAGTTATGTTATATTGCAAATATATTTTGTTAAAGTAATCATTAGCAAATTAATATTATTTCCTTTCAAACCAAGTAAAGTTACTTTAGTTTAGTAAAGTAAATTCAGTTCAGAGTGATTCATATTCATGACATGATTCATACTGAACTGCACTTTCCATTCCTTGGAACTGAGCATTCCAAATTGAATATAATATTTAGGGGTCTACCGATATGCCTTTTTGCCGATACCGATATTACCGATATTTTTTTTGCCGATATGAGTGCCATATGAGTGCCGATATGAGTATTTGTTAGGACAAAAACCAGCGGTCATATTTGATGACGTCATTCTTAAATTTATCACTCCTAATTATTTATGTTTTATATTAGGGGACTACCGATAAGTATTTTTGCCGATATTACCGATATTTTTTTTTCCGATATGAATATTTGTTAGGACAAAAACCAGCGGTCTTATTTGATGACATCGATCATTCTTAAATTCATCACTCCTAATTATTTATATTTTATATTAGTGGTCTACCGATAAGTATTTTTGCCGATATTACCGATATTTTTTTCCGATATGAGTGCCGATATGAGTATTTGTTAGGACAAAAATAACAGCGGTCATATTTGATGACACCATTCTTAAATTTATCACTCGTAATTATTTATATTTTATAATTAAGGGGTCTACCGATATCCAGTTTTGTCGAAATACCGATTTTTTTTCCCGAAACGAAGTTTCCGATGTGTTTACAAGTTCCAGTTCATGACCTACATAGGACTCATAACAAAACGAACCGTCCTTTATAAAAATGTACAAGCATATTAGGTACTCCTTTTGAAACTTCAACCTTGACTCATAATTATTAATTCTAACCAATAGTTTAATGGCTTTTGCACACGGCCACCTTTTATGAATGAAACAATGAGAACAAAGTACAATAGTAATATAGTGAAAATGAGGCTGAAGCTTGAATGGTTGCCAATGACAACACGTCTTCACACGGTACATTTTGTTATTCCATACGAAACGAAATGTTTTAGACATCTGCGATTCTGCGTGCATCTTTGCTATTAGAGCAATTACGTGAACATAATGTTTACATGTTATCCATTTATTAGAGCAATTACGGTATACTTGGCATCGGCACTATTTACACAGTATTTCTGAGTATACGAAAATCGGCCGATACCTAAACAATATCAAAGCACATGGCACACTGTATCGTGGCTGCACATATTAATACTAGGACTCTTTTGACTATTTCAATACCGGTATCGGGGTCGATATATTAATTTGTCGAGATATTGTAAATCTAAATGATAGTTTTTTTGTTTCCGTTTTTTTTTGGGGGGTCAAAATGTCACTTATTATGAAATATCGGTGACGTCAATATCGGGACCTTTACATGCTACCGATGCCGATATCCAGATATCGGTGCCGATATATCGGCCAGCCGATATATCGGTAGACCCCTAATAATATTGTGTATAGCATCGATTAAATTGCAGTCAAAATTTGTTGATTTACAGGTGCTGATATTTATTATAAACTTCAAAGCAGTAATCCCTTGTTTATTGTTTCAGCGCATTTTATATTTCAAGTCATCAAAAAAAAACATTTTTTCAAACTTACTTCAATAATTATTATTATGAAATCTATTTTAAAATTAAAACATTATTATTTTTTTAAAAATAAAATTACTATTTTACGATTTGTACGAAATTGAAATAAAAATGTGTATATTTCACTATCAATCTTCTGTGACTAACGGCGCCATTGTTGTTGTTGGAAGTCTGCTTTTAAAAACCTATTTTAAGTTAAAAACCCCTTTAAACTCAACAAAACACGAAAAACTAATTGTAAAGCATAAAATTCTTTTTTATATCTGATTTAAGTGTTTAAATTAGTAAAAGTAAGTTATTTTATTTATTTTGTTCTAAAAATTTAAATGCGCTGAAATAAGGGATTACCCTTTAAACTTATTTAGGTAATGTACTTCAATACTCTTTCATGCATCGTTCTGCACATGAGTGCCATGAGCATGTCGAAAATTCATGCAAAAATGTGTGATGGTGATTTTATAGTTGGTCGTGCGGCCACATCAGTATTTCGCGTTTTACATCACTGTATTATAAAAAAAAAGCCCACTTTGTCATCACAGACTTATACTTATTCTATACTATACAGCTTAATTTTCCTAACAGATTGATACCATTTTTTAAGCGATTTCGAATTTTAGACAGACTGCCCTATGCCTATACTTTTTAACTGAAGGGTATGAAAGTATAATAACCTTGAGTATTAAGATATAGTGGTTTAAATGTAATCCTGCATCGTTCATTTTCCAAATGTATACTTTATTTGGTTAAAATTGGTTTTGGTACTCATAAGTTATGCTTGGTACAAGTATAAGGCTAGGAATTAAAGGGGAAAATATGTCAGTGCCTCCCAAGTCATCTCCCTTCAAAAAGAAAAGCGTGGGTTGTCTCAAATGGACTTACTTATCAATTTAATTTTAATACACAAAAGGAATAAATATACAATATTTATATAATGCAATGGCAATGTTTACTTAAAGCAGTGTTGTCCAACCGAAAATCGTTCACGGCACACTAAACTGGTAAAAAAAATTGCGCGGCACACCTCACAAAAAAAACAAGAAATCAGTGTTTATTCAAAAGATGTTTCATAATTAATGAGATACTTTAGCCTTTTCTTTGGAGCAGATGAGCTCAAAACGCGGCTCATTGCTGGATAAGCAAACTCTCATTTCTCTGTCTATCATCTGCAGTCTTTCACGTTTGACGTATGCAAGCAGTTGCGCCTTTCCGCTGATGTTAGTACTTTCATCGATTTGCATTGCCCAGAGCTTTTGGGTGTCGTCGGCTTCCGCAAAATGCTCTTTAATTTGATTGTCCAAATCTGTCGAAATGTCAGCAATCCGACGTCCCATCATCTGGTGAGACAGTGGAATCTTATTTATATTTTTCAACAGCGTCAGGTCCCAACTCCATAGTCTCAACTGCGATTCGTAAAGACGGCAATATGATTGTCTCAGCGTCCAAATGAGAATTCTTTTGTTTGACCAAAAGATTCGCAATTTTATAGCTTGCTAACTGAGCTTTGACAGAAATTGAGGAAAATTTCATTATTTTTTATTGCTGCTCTAAGTTTGACTGAATGGATGCGAAATAACTTTTCGGCTTGTCTTTCAATCCTGGATGATTTGAGTTCAGATGCCGCTTCAGTTTACTGGGGTTCATGGACTCGGACAATGCCATGTTACAATTAAGACAAAACAGAAGAGAAGGATCATTTGCACATTGTATGAAACCATACTCAAGATATTCCTCGTGATATTTCAGTTTGGTAACATTCTTCTTGGATTTCGCAGCTCACTCTCCATTTTGATGCTCGCTGGAATCCTTCTGGCTTCTCTTCAAAAAATTATCCATAGCTGTCTGTAATTAAAAGTTTTTTAAAAAGTGAACAGCAGGAAAGGGTTTTTATTTACTTACAACAGATATTTATTCCCAATGGAGGAGAGAAATTTTGTAGCTTTCAAGAGATTCTCACAACCAGAACAATGCAAACATGAAACATTTTTATTCAATTCTTTTTCGGTTAAGGATATTTTTTTTCAAAACTTGAAGGTTCGAAAAGCCTAGCAATTTATGGTATTTTTGAAATCTTTCGCGGCACACTAAAATTTTCTCGCGGCACACCGGTTTGACAACACTGACTTAAAGTTATTGCAAGAATTAAGTAAATATAATAATAATACTTTAAATAAAAATGATATAAAAGTTCACCAATGTCAATTTTATTTTACTGACTTATCCATTTCAAATAGACTAATACTATTCAATACTACTATACTAATAATACTATAACTATTAGTTATTAGTCTTAATAAAACTAGTAATACATTAGAACTCACTTAACTCGACCACGGTTAACTCGCCAACCCTATTAAGTTGAGATTTTTTATTGGAACCGCCAAATTCTCTCTTTGTCTTAGCATTTTCTCATCGGTTATGTTGATTCTTTTAAGTCGCAAAACCCTAATATCTCAAGCACAAAAGAGAGCAAAATTTGCAACTTAACGTTAGTTATCTCGATCCCCGTCTGTTTGCCTAGCGACGCACTCTCGCATTTTTAGTTAAAAATAGCATCGAAATCTCGCTTTCCTCGAGACTTCTGGCTATTGTGTGATTCTATGAGATTTCAATAAAAATTACCGGATGTTTTTATCTTGTTTCGCTTTGATCCGTGTGTGAATTAGTTTGACACATCTCTATCAAGTGTGTATTCCCCAGAGATGCTCAAAAATCACGTGCACACAGTGCACGTTTGATGTCAATGTCACCGACTGTTACTATTTCTATTACAGGCCAGTTAAATGAAAAGGCTTTATGAAGAAAAAAAATGAAATTTGACAAAACTTATAGTAAGTAAAAGAAAATAATTATAAACTTACCTATTCTCAAACAAAGAATTTCAGCTACAAACACTAAATACTTTTTAACAAATTCAAGATCGCAATGATAATAGTCCGTGCGCTCACAAAATAGACAACAATGTAATTATAGTCTGTTTCTTATAAAGACAAAGAAAGCTATAAAAGCATATGACCCCGTGACCTATCAGTATTCTCTGGTCACCGGTTTATAGTCTGTTTCCCGCATCCAAATAATTGATGGGCGCGCACCGCTTAGTGAAGTACCTATATTATGACAGTCGTTTGATAGACGTAGCAAAGATACCGGGCGATTAATCGGTCCTCAAATTATTATTATTATCATTTTTTAATTTGCGAGTTGATCGACATCACACACAAGAGAGGTAATTTCCACTTCCTGGCGGACGAGGGGAGGCGTGGGTTTTTTAAACTTAAGAAAAATACCTTGCAGACTTTAACAAATGTTTTAACCGGTCCTCATATTTAGAAAGGTTATAAATCACAAGTCCTCAAAATAAAAAAAAGAATTAAAAATTGACTATAGACCATCAGTTAACTTAATTCTTTGGAAGGTGTTTTTTTATAATTTACTGAATTTAGGGCATCGCAAAAAAGAGCTGAACGCAAGCAGGGCAAGCTGGCTATGATGCCACATGACGCGAGGCGAAAACATTCTCTCGTTGGTTCTCAAAACATAAGGTTTTTAGGGACTGGCGGTTAACCGGTCTTTTTTTTTAACTGTTAACCGGTCCTCAAAAACTAGCGGTCTAAACAACCTTAATAACCATCTTTTAATGCTAATTTGTATAGTTAAATCTTAAGTTACACCAAAATTTTTAATATTTTTATTACAAATACTGTTGTTTTAAAAAAAAATTAACATTGCAATTAGTTTTCAAGTATAATTTTTTTACAAGGATGCCTTCTTTTTGGACATCCGTGTCAGGAGTCTTGAAATAACATGAAATGAGACTTAGCTTTATATTTTTCATAAGGATCAAATCATTTTAAAAAAAATAAAATTTAGTCCAAAACATTCTTTTCAGTGTTATAAGACAGGTGTAATAGCCGTTTTTGTTTTTTCCCTTGAGGTCTTCAGTTGCATAGAAGTTAATCGATTCCATTTTGTTCCAGATTACTCGAACAAATATTTTTTAATCAGTACCAGCCCTATAAAAAGTAATCTCATCTGCCCTACCCCTCTTCCCGAGCAGTCAAACACTATTATTAGTTTTGAGTTTCAATTCACTTATCTGTATAGTAAAATCATTTTTTAATTCACTGACGTGGAGATAAATTTAAGGCATACAATTTTATTTTATTTACTCTTAAGATCTCTGTTAAAATTAGCTCTCTGTGCTAATTAATGAATGTATATGTTCATTTTTCTTTCATTTCAATTCCTACCTAGTGATGTCATAACTTGATTTTTTTGTTTGTTTGTTGGTAGGGTTCTGAATCCTCCAGGGGGTGGCTCAAGCAATATCTTTGGTGGTTATGAAGATAACTCAGCACAGCAGAGAACACCTGTGAAAAACAACCCGGACAATGTTAACAGAGGGAACAATGACATCTTTCACCAAGGAACTCACCCAGCTGCCAGTACTCCACACATTCGCAATAATCCGGACAATGTCAACAGAGGTTCAAGTGATATCTTTAATCAAGGCACACCAGCTGCAGCAGGTGCTTCAGCTCCAAAGTCACGGGCTCCTAGAAGTGGTGAAGATTCTTTTCATACATTATTTGGGAATGGAAATGTACCTATTGGAAGAAATGAAATTATAAATTCGGGTCCTGAGAAATTCCGTAGAATGCGCCATAAAAGCCCTGACACCTTTTCTACTGTATTTGGAGAATCTTGTAGTTTAAATAGAAGACAGTCATTTCGCAAATTAAATGAACGGGACATTGATTCATATTCGCGAATATTTGGTCCAAATGACATTCAGGGTGCAAATATGCAAGCAGAGGGAAATAGTGCATTTAAGAATTCCGATTTTCAATCCAATGGGGTCTCTAACTGTTCAAGTGTATCATCGCCAGGCAGTATCAATAGTAAATCTAATCATAGTGTAACGTCATCAAGAGTTAGCCCTGATCAGTATGAAGATGCAAACTCATCCTTCAGCAGGGTGTTTGGTAAATTCCTTGCCGATACTAAGCCTTCAAGACCTAGAAGGTTCTGTGATAGAAGTGGTATGACCAATTACCACCAGAAAAAAAAATGAAGTGACGTTAAGTGCATTTGTTTTGCAGTTTAACCTTATCTGCATTTCTTTTACTTTTCCATCCCTTTGTTTGGGCTTTCTTACAAAATTCAGTTTATATATTTTGAAGTTGTAAAACGCCCTTTGTTATGGTTTAATATATTTATATTTAAAATATAGCAAAATGGAAAAAATACTAGTAAACTTCTAAGAAATAATTATTTACTGGGGTGATGTTTCAATTTATTATTAACTTGAATACACTTTCAATGAAGGGAAATGTTTAGTTATTTATTATCTATTAAAAAGAATTTCACTTTCACGTTTCAATAAATTATTATTTTAATGGTTATTTTAGTTCCTGTAGTTGACTATTCAGTTTGTTAGACTTAAATTTATTTAATGTATTTTGTATTTTAATGAATTCTCACCAAAGTCTCCCATTTTACTGAAGATTTTTAAATTTTTTGCTTTGTACAAATAATACAATCAAAGATAATTTTGTTGTTTTTTGTTGTGTAATCTTACTTTACCAGAGTAATCATATCTTAAGATTATATTCATTTTTCTTCCCGTTAGCATATAATCCTATAACTGGGGAGTGCTATGATACAGAGCCACCTAAAGCTAAACAGGAAGTACCTGCACCAGTGTTTAGTCCACAGGTAAAGCAGTGTTGTCATTAACTTTAACCCATTCACCACTAAGCACACAAACCAAAACATCCCCTGAAATACTAAGCAAAGGGAGATCACTCTCAAGAACATGTATTTTTAAACACCTAAATGACAATTTAAAATAGCGAAACATGCACCAAAAAATTATAAAATTGGATGAGCTTTTCAAAAATGTATGGGTTGATGCACTATAATTCATAAATATATTTGATAAAAATCCTGGAAAAGTTTTTTTTTGTGTGAAAATTTACAGTGGTGTTGACCTACGTTCTCTTCATTTATTATTATTTGATTGTCTCATGAAACATTGAGAGACAGTAACCCTTGTGTAGGTGGACCTGGCATAGATGACAGCCTGTTGTTTTCTCTTGTGTTCTACCACTGTCCATCTTATTGCCATCAACGTATTACTGATAGCACCGACGTTTGTGCCCTTGCATTGGGCTCAACATATGCTGGCTGTTGTATGGGCTGGATCTTCCAGAGACACTTGGTGTGTCACAGTGGAGTAGCTAGAACTCTTGCCGCCCGGGGCGGTCTCCAATTTGCCGCCCTTTTTAGTGGCCGTCTATAAATGACGTCACACACCTGGTGGGGGAGGTGTAACACATTTGTGACGAGGAGGGGTGTTTATGAAATGTGATGTCACGTCAAAACGCGCAACTTTAAATAAAATTTCCACTTAAATATTTGATTCCTGACACATATTTAATGACGTTTACGTAAAATGCATGTTACGGTATTAGAATGCAGTCTTACACTAAAAACATACTTAAATGACAAAATTTTTATTTGAAACATGCTCATTTGCAAACAGAAAATATGGCTTTTATGGGGGGGTGGGTCAAAGCTTTGTGACGTCTTATTGAAGAAGGGGTCTAAGTTTTTATGACGTGTGGGGAGGGGGAGAGAAAAATCGCGTGACGTTATTAATGGACGGCCAGTTAGTCGATTGTATTATGGTTTTTATAAATTAATAAACATGAATAAACAATTGTAATTGAAACGAAGTAAAGGTGGGGAACATGTTTACCATTGCATGTCGTATTTATGTAAAAATTAATAAAAGAGGCCGCATAAGATGATGTACCTATAAATACACATTTATAAAATACAAGTTACTGAGGTAGCAGCCCCGAGACAAAACATTCCAAATGTTCACCAAAAAAAACACCATTACCAATCCAATCACTATTCTTTTATTTTGTACTAGAAAAATACCAGCACTTCATAGCGGGAGTGTGCTGACCCTTTATCCAAGTATTAGTTGCTGGTTATTATAATTTTATTTGCCAGGTTAAATTTCAGATTCATCTATTTAGTTAAAATCTTATGAGAAACAGAGATATGCCATTTTACCGCGTGAGTTGTTTTCACTTAATGCCGTGCCTTTTAACATAACCTTACTATTTAAAAGATATGATTTATTAAATAATGATTCTTGCCGTCCTTAATAACTAAATTTACAATTTCATTCCCACTTGTACCAAATTAAGCTAACTTATAGGTTTTCCGAAAGAGCTCTACCACCCTCGTCACTAAAAAATTTAATATATAATTACGAAACTGAATCGTATCACAATTGTAAGTTATATAATATTTGTAACCACGTCTATGCGATAAAGAACATGTGGCACTGTCCCTTTGAAAGGCAAAAGCTAAGTGACTCATAGCGCAAATAAACAAAATTATAAATGTACTTTCTAAAATACTTTTTTTTTAAAAACGGTCGTATTAAAATGAAATTTTAAAAAAAGTGCACACCATATTTAGACAATATAGAAAGCTGGCCGCATAAAATAAAGTCTTATTATAAAGTAAATGCACTGGACCAAAATAACTCCTCCTTTTGACGTATTCATAATTGTGTTAATAGGGAAATATTTAACATTTTTTTATGTCTCTATATTTTACGGTTTATAAGCAATGTGTATAATTTCAAAAAGGAATCTTTTTTTTTGTTCCCTATTTCGGATAAGGCATCATATTTTGTAAATTATATTCAATGTACACACACCAGATTTTATATCTGAAAAAAATAATAAAAATGAAGAAAAAAAAGATTCAACCATCTGTTAATAAGTGTATCTTAAAAATTATTAAAAGGCAATTTTAGAAATGGCCTATGCTATTCTGAATACAAAGGAATGAAAATAAAAACATATTCAATTCACTTTCAACATAAAATAAACTCGCTACATCTATGGTTTTTAATTAAATGTCGAGTTATGAATTAAATTTTTTTAAATCCCAATTTTATTCATTGCATGTAAAATATTAATACAATGCATCATGAAAATAATTGAAATAAAATAATTTAAACGCATATGTAATAAATAAAGCTCAGTTGATATTTTTATGTTTGTTTGTTTGTTTGTATCCATTAAAAAAAGGCCACTGCTTTGTTGACATTTTTCCAAAAGATCTCTGCCACTGTCGTCACTAAAAAAGCTCTTATATATTTACGACACTGCTTCGTAACACAATTGTAATTAATACAATATTTGCAACAGCGTCTATGAGATAAAGATAATAAAGATAAATAAAGAAATTAGGCTATATTTCTAATTTAAAAAAAACAAACAAAACAAATCAATTTTATGTTAAAAACGCATGTAAAACCATGACAATAATTGATTTTAAAAATTGCCCTTTGATAATCCATCATCAAACGAATGAACATAACATATTCAATTCACAATACAAAATAATTAAGTTTAATCTACTTATGTTAATAGGTCTGGTAGCCTAAGATTAAATAATATAAGTGTATAGGTTATGTAAAAAACAATAGTTTATGTAAAAGACCAACAAAATATAAATGTCATATTAATAGGACAACGCTAAATTTAAGATGCGTACAAGAAAATGTGAGCACAGTAATCGGGTGATACAAGATTTTAGAACGCGCACCGCTAAAAAATGAAGCCTTGAAAAAAATACTGACACAATTATTATATAAATAGTTTTTTATTAAATGTCGAGTTATGGAACAGAAAATAATTACAACAATTTCGCAATTAAATTTAAACGTGTAAACAATTATATCTAATGCATCGTGTGGCAGTTGTAATTAAATATGTTTACGCGTCTATCTAATATATAGAAAGTAACAGTAAAGAAAATGACAATTCTTTGTACTACACAGCTCAAATTATGAAGCGCACACGAAAATGTGCGCACCGTAATTAGACATTATAATATTTTTTGAACGCGCACCGCTGAAAATAAAGTATTGTCGAAAAAAAACCTCACCAAAAGTAACTCGCTTTGAATGGCATTTGAATGTCCGCGTAAATTTGTTCAATACAGAAATGAGGTTTAAATTTTTTATTCTTTGTCTCTGCATTTTCTGATTATTTAATTTACGGCATTCGGGCAAAACGGACAATTACAAAAACTAACTTAAAACCACCTTCAGGGTAAAAGGAACCGTCCTGCCAAATTTGGTCCCCGTCCGTCATTTGGTTTTTCCGTGATTGTCTAACAGAAAGTCAAAAAGTCAAACATACAAAGATACAAACACCAACTGAGCTTTATATATTAGATTTATAAATAAATGATTTTTATTTACAAACAGAGAAATTGTATACCTTAGTATGTAAACATATTTATACATTTACTTTCCTAACTTTCATAATAGAAAAATCGTGTATTATGCTATCGAAATTAAAATTATCTGCAATATCTTATTCTATGGACAATATTGCAAGATTTTGATGTCTTTAATCGCTCATTGTAGAACGAAGATAATTTTTTATCAACTTCAGTTTGGAGAAGCTCCTTTCATAACTAGCGATACTGATAGCAATTGTTGAAAAAATTCAAAGCAAAATTACAATGTTGGGTACAGAATTTACCAATCTATGCTGTTGAATAAATTTTAATAGATCAAGGTGGCCTTTTCCAGCGTTTTTCTAACATTATGCCTTGAAGTGTAGGTACAGCCATAAAAACCTGGATACTTTTTCTTTCCATATTGAACTGTTCTTTATCAATGTCAATAAAGTAAGTTATTTGATGTTCAAATGCTTAATTTTGTAGGTTACATGGTATTAAATACGAATATTTTCTTGCAAGGACATGCAACTCATCAAAGCGTTATTTTATAATTCCATCCGTGGATAAAAACATTTCTGGATGTACTTCTTTTTCTAAAGATAGAACCACGTCTTTTTAATTTTCCCCACTCATATTTTTTTCCAGAACTCCACGTTCAGTTGATATCTCCACCTCTTCACAAATTGTTTGGCTGATATAACATCTTTTTTTCTATTAGAGCATCTCTTTGTTCCATGCAATGGGTTTGAATTGATTAAAAAAATGACGGGTTCCCATAAATTGAGATAACATAGAAAAGAAAAAGATTGCATTGAATTGAGTAAAATTCCAGCCTCTGATCTTGTTTTGCTAGTTACTGCTTCAGATGTCAATTTTTCCAAGAGGCTTGAAATTTTAAAGTACTGGTATGTCTTTTTTTGAAATTATCTATGCATATTGTGGTGTTTATTAACGGAGAAATTTGAATATTTTCATATTCTTATCGTAAATCGTAATGATTTTCCATAAAATAGACGAATTCAACTTATTTACACATTACTTAAATCAATTGGATAGGCGTAACATTTTTGACGAATAACCGCATTTTAATGAACAACACAAATTATTTGTGCTACTATAATGCAAAAAAGCAAAATAAATTAAATTTTCAATAACTTACCTTACAATAGTTTTCTGAAAACTGAAACAGTAATATAAATGACTACTTGCAAGTTAAACACAATATTTGAACCACTATGCCTTGTAGGTACTTGTTCGCGCATCATTCTGCGAATGTCAAAATTCCATGTAAAAACTCTAGTGGCGATAATAATAGCACATATTATTCGGCCAAGCGTTGATGTGTTTTATGTAATCAAAAAAATGTGCGAATCCGTTTATTAAGACTCGAAATTACAAATATTTTTGTTTCACCTTGGTTTTTCCCCTTCAAAAGAAGAAGGGCGGTTGTCGGAAATGGTTGTGGTTTTCAAATGCCCACAAATGCAGCCCCCTTAATGAGTGCCGTCCAGGGCGGACCGCCCCCCTAGCTATGCCACTGGTGTGTCAGGTTGCCTGGATTTTGCAGCTCCAGACAAAAGCTGGTCTAAAACTGCCTTCCAAAACGCAAGATCATTTTGCGCAGGAGAGTCTGAGGCATCATTTAGCCTAGCACTTTTCATCAACAGAAAGCTGTTGATCATAGGTACTATCTATGAGGTACCAAAAAATATATCTCCACCACTTGGTGGATGATCTGCCAACAGGATAGTAGGCACGATGCTGGTCTGCCAAATCAACCCCAAACATGCCAGAATTGTAGGTCATGACAAGCATTGGGATTTTGACGGTATCAGTGCTGCTTGTGGGATTGCGTGATGTATACTCATTGCTAAGCGTCATTGCGCATTAGTAGCGAGGGGGCTAAGTAACATTCGGTCGCAATAGTAGCAATTGGGTTAATATTAATGGTAAAATCATTTTATATTTGTGGAAATATATATATTTTTTAATTATGCTTGCTTGCAACAAACAGGCTGATGGTGACAGTGTTAAAGAAGAAGCTCCAGAGCTTGCAGCAGCAGGTGCAAGACCAGAGGAGACAAATCCTAACAAGAACCAACAGGCTTCAGCTCCACAAACTGAAGGAGGAATATTTGGTAGTGGCGCTAGCAACACTCAAGATCATAGGTCTACCAGAGTAAGCCAGCCACCAGGTGGGCGATCCACCAAATTATGGTGATTGCTTGGAGCAGATGATAGTCTATTTATTTAGATATTCATTGAATGCAAACTACACTATGGAATGGGTTAACACCACAAGACTCTTGCTTAATAATTGTACTGTTGTTAACTGCCTTCTAAGTGAAGTGCTTGATTATGGCCTACTGTGAATAACTTGTGGTTATAATTTTTCAATATGCTGAAGTCTTGAGTTCATAAATTTTATTTTTTTAAATTGACCAACTTTTTTTTTCATATCGGTATGATTTTGTTGGAGTGACTAAAAACAAGAGTGACAAGGTTGTTTTGTAATTTTAAATTTATATAATTAAGTTTAAGTGCTTATTTATTGCTTGATATGATAACATTCTAAATTTTCTGTTACCTTTTCAAAGCACAGAGAGAAACCTAAATTTTTTATTTGTATTTTTTTTAATTAACTTGAATATCTGATAGTAGTGGTAAACTTAATGGTTAACTAGCATCTCTTATCACTAGCTTATGTAGCCTTTTAAGAATATTTTGTCATAGTGTATTTGTCACTTAAGAATCAGCATAATTAAGTACTAGCTTTCATAGATCTGAATATATTAAACCATCTTCTTGCCCATTTCAATTATTTTCTAGCATATGTTGAAGGCATTTGTATGCTGTAACAACTTCAAAAAAATTGATCATTATTTTTTTCTCTCTAAAAATAGCAATAGTTCACAATAACGTTTATATTTTTAAAAATTTGACATCTCAATGCATCATTTTGTCTAAAAATAAAATCTTTGAGTTAAATATTATTCAAGAAAATGTTTTATGAGCACTCTTTTATTTTAATCTCTTGATTAAGAGCGACTGTTTCTCTGTCATTCTATTTTCATTTGTCTATGATTTAACATACCCTTTGTTTCAGTAACATGTGCTCAACAAAATGAAGACTAAATAGGTGAATTGTAATTTTAAAGTTTTTTTTCCTTTCAAAAGCAGTAGACCTGTAGCAGTTACAGCTTAAAATTTTCTGAACATATTTCTTGTATATAACTTTTTAATGACAGCATAAAATAAAATATGTTTACCTCTTATCACATAATCTTATGTTTAAGTTTTTCACTGCAATTCCAATATTATATTCTGTTACTTAATAGGTCCAGCTGTTCACCCAACAGATCTGAATTTTTGTTTTACTTTTGAAATTCTGGTAGTTTACATTTGATTGTTCAATATTTTGTAAAGTAATATTAAAAAAGAACAAGACAATAATCAGCTGGTGTGTGTTATCTGCCTTCTCTTGGATGATACCAGTTTGTTTGTGGCTAAGGTTGCAGTTGCAGGTCACACTAATCCATTGTAAACCATTGATCTGGGCAGTCATTTGCATGATTATGTACTTACTTCCTTGTATATTAATAATAGCAACACATTATAATATTGCAAAGTAAACGGATTTGTTTTGTATCTAATTTTAAGCATTCCGAATCCAGCCATTTAAAAGTGAACAGCATATTTGCATTCATATAAAAATACAATTTTTAAAAAAAAAGGTTTTATAACTTGACTTTGTGAAAATGATTTATTACTATTGTGATCTAACCAAATAGCCAACACATTATTGTTATTATTTAGATAGCATATTTTTTCCTGTTATCCCCACATACAAACTAAAATTTAAACAATATTAACACAAAGCCACATTTCACATTTGAGTTTTTGTATCTTAAAACCTTGTTTTACAAAATGCACGATTTCATCTTGGTTGCTTTCTACATGATACAAAATATGGTACATTTTGTTCTATCAATATATACATTAATTTCCTACAATTAATGGCCAATCAACTTAAATAATGGTTTGTGGTATCTTTATTTATCCTAGTTAAAATTCATTGAGTCTTTTTGTTTGTTTCATCGTTTAGTTTCATCTGAGACCAAACCCTTAAAATTTCATTTCAACAGGTCATAGTCATTTCTTCTGTTTCATCAAATTTAAACTTGTTTAGCTAGGCTTAATCAGTGGAGGGATGCTTACGCTCCTAATCCTAAATGTTAACTGTGGCTTATGGCATCACTGATATTCAATGAAGAACATGGGTGGAAAAAAATCATTTTCTGTGATATCCCTTTTTAATTTTTTGCTCTCGGCTAAATTGTTTCTCATAAAGAATTCTGATGTATACTAGGCTTGCTAAGAAAGCTGCTGTTTATTAGAATTATTCTCTCTGATGCAAACTTTGTTATTAACATTGGCAATGAAAACTTAAATGAAAGTAAAGTAGTGTGACATTTCATTAATTACTTAAATAACAAGCAGTTATTTTCTGCTGCCATTGCAACATTCAAATTAAGGCATAGAAATTATAAATTTCCTAAACTTTTTTTTCCCTTTCCAGGTATAACCTTTATAAACTTCCCTATGGTTTAGTGGAGAATAATTTATATTGTTGTTTATTGAGGATTTGCCTCAAGTTAAATATGCAACACTACTGAAGTTTTTGTCCATGTTTTATTACGGTCATTAGCCTTGGATCTCAGCACTTGTGTGTATTTTTCTTAGATTGCACCAGTAGTAAGTAGACTACCACCATGTCTGGACTGCATTCCACTCTAGGTTTACCAGAGGTTGCATTCTAAAATATTCATCTTTTAAAACTGTTTGAACTTATGTTGCATATGCTATCTTAAACTTAAGGGGTTGCCTCACTTTGCATCACCTGCTGTCCAATGTTTGATGTTTGCTTTTTTCATATTCCTTCAAATTTAAAAGAAAGCATTTTAAAAACTATTAACAATCATTTGAGGATGATGATCTTTATTTTGGAAACAGATCTGTTGACTGTTGTTGCCTTCTTAAAAATAGAAAACTTTTGGTTTGGAATTATTGCTGTTTAAATAAAGGAACTGCTAACAATATTGGTTGATTTTCTTTGTGTTTTTTTTGTTTCGTTGAAATTATCTTGTTTCCAAACCGTTATCTCAGTAAAGAATTTTAAGGTGGATATGAATTCATTTTTATTTTTGCATAACCTATTAATAGCAGACGTTATTTGTCAGTTATCCATTTAGACTTCCCCTACTTATTACACAACGGGTATAAGTGTTGCCCTCCCCACTTTTTAGGTCAGTAAAATTAGTAAGTAACAATTTGTATATGCAGAATTTAGTAGGGAGTTAGTTATTCCTCTTTGGCCGAAGACGGCACATAGGGCAGAAGTCATGGATTTCCATTTACGACGATCCGTCGTCAATTTTATTGGGTCTTGATAGTTTCTTAGCTAGCGTTTATAGAGGCGGCGGGTTTCGGGAAATCGCACGCGCGAGGAATGTTTCTATTTTGCTTTGCATGTGTTCATAGAGGACGCGGGTGTCTCGAGGCGACCAATTTTCCCACCGCCGCGGGTAATTACCAGAACTAGTTGCTAGTTCTTGTTCCGCGTTGCCGCGCCGGACTGTGAATTCAAACAGATGGGCTTTGAATGTTTCTTCAGACTGTTAAATGTTCAATAATTCACCAACCACGACTTCGATTATGCCCATTCACAATATTAATTCCAGCATCTTGAATAAGTCGTTTAGCTTTTGAGATATCATTTTTGCTTCCAGATAATTCAATAGAATTTCGACCAGATGAGTCACTGTCAGTAGAAAGCTTTATCTGAAAATCATTGTTTTTATCTATGTCTTTCATTCTGCTTAATACACAACCAATTGTTGTTCCTGCTTCAGAAGATTTCACACGAATGATTTCAGACTCACTAGTACCATCTTTGTCTCTGCTATTATGGTCTTCATTCCTTTTATCATATATGTGATTGTCAATAGTGGCTACAGTGTCACTAGTTTCTATTTGTGCTCGATTCAACTTTATTATTTTTCTATCATTCATGTCTTGGTTTTCATTCTTTCTCCATGGCTGATCAAAATTTCTTATTCTGGAATCAAAACTATATCTGCCTCTCCATGATCTTCTGCTTTGATTATAATCTCTATATATGGAATTGTGATTATATCTGTCTCTCCATGATTGTCTACTTTCATCATAATCTCTATGTCTGGAATTATGATTATATTTTTCTCTCCATGCTTGTCTACCTTTGTTTTCAAAGTGATCTTGTCTTGACCTTTCTTCTGTTTTCTTTCTTAAAGGGCTGCCATTAGGTGACACCCTATTTGGTTGTCCTTTATTGTGGTAACACTGCTTTACCATATGTCCTGGCTTGTTACAGTACCAGCAAATAGTTTGTCTGTTGCCTTGGTTTGGCAAACCTGGTTTCTCAAACCTTGCCTTTTTTCTTGACTTTTAATTTGTATTGCTGCAAAAATATCTTGTCTTTTGTCCATTTCCAAAAATTGCAATTATCAAACTCTTCACACCATGAATGGATACATTAAGTTCCTTTATTTATAATTCACACTGACACAGTTGTTAATAGTCCATAGATATTTTCTAGTTCAAGGTTATGTTTACAAATATTTCCTGGAATCAACCACACCTGTGAGCTTGGTGACGTAGTTCACTGCGTGTCGTCTGGCTTTTTCACGCTTTTACTATAAACACCAACCGCGCGAGTGATTAGGCGCGGTTTTCTACCAGCTCGCGGCAACCCGCCTACCCGCCGCCTCTATAAACGTAGCCTTAGGCCCATGGTTGAGCTTTCTCTTTTGATTGTTAGTAGGGAGTACATGTATAATGATCAAAATATTGATCGTGGGACCTAGATAATTAGAAAGAAAAACAGAGGTTAATATTTGACTAAATTTAGAAAGAAACTTTAACATAAAATCCTCTCATAGCTTAGGAATGGGCGGGTTCCTATACTAAGTTAATAGAGGGTACGGATAGCGTGAACTTTTCACCGCCATGGTGGGCTGATTTAACTGGTTGCTTAACCCTGGCTTAGCTTACTTAAAAGATATTTAAAACTAGGGCTGCGGAAATTAACGATTAATTAATTTCTCGATTAATCGTTAAAAAAATTTTTAACGATTAATCGACCCACCACTTATAAATGAACTGGAAGTCAAGAAATAAAATATTTTGGCCGATAAATATAAACTAATTTCCGTACGATTACACGAACATTTTGTTTTTAAACTATTGACTGGCTGAGTGAATGTTCAAAATGTTGATATAGGTTATTGTGTCCATTGAGAGAAATCGTTTGCCTACCATGCAATGTTCCCTCTAAGTCTAAGCTCCGTTAGTCCGTGTGCAAAGTTTTAAAAAAAACAGTGTGCAAAGTTGCACAGCGTCCATTTTGATGCAATATTTTAAAAAATTTGCTGCGCGGTGATTCTAAACTCCTGCGTGGCGTTGGTCAAATATCTGCGTAGCCAAGCTGCTTAAAGGGAACATTGCTACCATGGTTCTTACACTTCGCTTACATATCACCTGCAAACCAAACATCCACTACAGTATCAGAAACGTCAGCTGACATAATCTAAAGCTATGTGAACGATCGTTCAGCTTGGCTGGTTATATTGTCAATAAGACACTCTCATCACTTGAGCCAAATAATGTCAATACACTTGTCAGTTTGCGTTGTTGGTTAAAAGATGTCATTTTATAAAGAAGACATTCCAGTGCTGTTTCTATTTTCAACAAGTACGATTAATAATAATTTTTACTTATGACGTCATAAATTTCAATTTTTGGCTTTAATCGAAATTAACGATTAATTAATCGTTAATTTTTCAAAAGTTAACGATTAAATTTAAATTAATCGTTAACAGTCCTACTTAAAACGATCTTTAAAAAATCATGGGTGGATTTAAATTAAAATACCGTTGTAAAAGTTGAAAATCGCGTTTAAAAATACGAGCAATCGTTGATTCTATAAATAGCCTGATCGTGTGCTAAGCGATTCATTTCCCTGTGAAAATATCGGGAATTCAAAAAATGACGTTTTTCCATTTTCTCTCAAGTTGTGAAACATCTTCTTGCTTGAGTTTCCTAAGTGTGAAATTTTAGTTTTATTTGAGAATGCTTTCTTTTGGTTGCTGAAATAGTGGGAAATAATTCGAAATAGAAGGTACCGGTATTTCACATTCTTTCTTTCATTTTATCCATGACATCGGCAAGACGTAAGCACCATGGGTTGGACTTCATTAAGGGCCATCCATATATTACGTACGCACAAAATTCGTATTTTCGTACCCCTCCCCCCTGTTGCATTCCCGTACATTTTCCCCTATGCGTACGCACAAATTTGCGTACCCCCCCCCCTTTTAATTGAAAAATTAATTTAAGCCAGAGTCAAAAGCAATTGGTTTTACTCTTTGAAGCCACATACATATAAATGACGTCACGTGCCTAAAAAGGGAAGGGGGGAGGGGTCACGCATTTTTTGACGATGTATGATGAAGAAGAGGGGTGTTTAAGAAATGTGAAGTCACATCAAAATGCGCATTTTTAAATATAAGTTCAACTAAAATATTTGATTTCTTGCAATTTATTTCATGACGTTTTCAATGGATTCACACGTATAACGATATTAGAGTGCAGCCTTACACTAAATACATACTTAAACGACAAAAAAGGGACTTGAAACATACAAAGAATTAAGAATAAGAATCAATTTCTCCGAGAAAAGCCTGACATTGGAGGTTGTTGATTGCATTGTCCCGAATGAAGATCACACCAAAAGTGATTGATTTCAACAGAATAAAAAATGAAGTCGTTCCCACAGAGTGCTTGCTGGTGAATGATGTAGTGTATGATCAGAGCGCCCGAAATTCGAAAATCAACTGAATCCGCCCCCCCACAACCCTTTCTCGCCCCAACCTCTTTTCAAATCCCTTATATTAACTTCAACGTCTTGTCTCTCTGTCTGTTGTGGGTTTGCGGTCGGGCGGAAAAACAAAAGTAAAAAATGGCCCACTTCCCGTGATGCTATCGAGCTCAAATTTTGTGAATGGACCCGTGTCACCTAATACTGCATTGTAAAAAAATTAAGATCGATCGAATGTACCGTAATTAAATTAATGCATTTTTAGTTTATCTCTATATACCTCTATGTAGCCGTCTGCAATTGTTGACATCCACGTGTCACTGGAGTTCACTCCAGCCATAGATGACCACATCCCCATGTTTTACAGCAAGGGGAGTTCAGTCAGTTTCAGTTTGTAAATGTTTGTCGTGCGGTGCATGTTAATGTTAAATTGCACATAATCAATTATTTTATTTATGTCTCATATATAAGGGATTTATAGTCAAAAACTTTGTTTCCATGAACTTATTTCCTAGAAGCTAATTACACAGAAGTAAATAGTCTTGCAAAATGTTTTGCCCTTCCATGAAAATGTCTTTCCAAATTATTTTTCCATGCATGCTGCCAACTCTACCACTATCTTAAAGTCAGAATTGATATCACGGATGAATCCTACAATTTGTGATTTAGGCCTTTCAAAAAATCATTACTCACCTCACCCAACGTTGTATTATACCATACGGTTCTCTCGTATCTGTACTGTAGCACGATCTCAAAATATTCTGCTCTCAACTTTACGAATTGCTAATAACTAACTAATACTTTAATTTTTTTAAATAAGTAATAATTTTTTTTTAAATAAAAAATTCGTAGGGCACAAGTCCATTCATTCATTCTTTTATGCAGTTTCCTTCAGTTTAATGGGTTTCCTTGTTCTGCCATGTTATGCACAATTTTGTAACTAGTACGAGTGATAGATTTATTTTCAGGAACATTTCTCGTAAAGTGGTTTCTTTGGATTTCTAATCCTCATTTCATGGATTCATTTTTTTCTCAGAGCTTAACAATCCAGACAACTTTGAATAAGTTTCAATAAGTTGAGGGACATTTTGTTTCATGGTGTGGCTGATGGAGGTTGTGTCCGGCAACACTTTATATGTTTTGCAAAATTTAAGTGATGCCATATATATTTGGACTCTAGCCTGAAAGAAAATCCTTAATAGCATTGATATATGGATGAGGGGGCCGTCCATAAATGACGTCACGCACCTAGTGGGGAGGGGGGTTCACACATTTGTGACGATGTGTGACGAGGGGGAGGGGGTGTTTGAGAAATGTGACGTCACATCAAAACTCGAAACATTAAATTAAAGTTCCACTTAAATATTTGATTTCTTACAATTTATTTTATGAAGATTTACATGGCTTCACACGTGTTACAATATTAGATTGCAGCCTTACACTAAATACACACTTTAATGATAAAAAAAAGTGATTTGAAACATGCTCTTTTTCAAATAGAAAATACAGCTTTTAGGGGGGGGGGAACAAAGCTTTGTGACGTCATATTGGAGGGGGGGTCTACGTTTTTGTGACAAGGGGGGAAGGGGAGTGAAAAATCGGCAAAATCGCGGGACATTTATGGACGGCCCCTGAGGAAGCTTTACTGGTACGCAGTTGCGTATAAATGGGTGGGGACAAGTAAGTCGTTGGGCGCAAGGGTTTCCTCGGTAGCCTCTACCCTCCCCTTCTGGTTTGAGCTAGAAACACCGTATGCGGTAATGTGTTACATTGGATTGAAAGCGAGCAGAAACAAAAAAAAATGTTGCGCTCGCCCTAAGAGCAACCCACAGCTCTGCAGGGCGAGGCGGCGCACATTATAGGAAAACCTGGACTAGGCAAAAAGAAACAAAGGATAAAACCTGTGACAATTTCACTGTGACATTACATTGTATATTTTACATAATTTAAATTTATGAAGGTATAATTAAGGGGCCGTCCATAAATGGCGTCACGCACCTAGGGGGAGAAGGGGGATCCACACATGTGTGACTAGGGGGAGGGGGGTCTTTGAGAAATGGACTTGGCTTCATGCGTGTTACGATATAAGAGTGCAACCTTACACTAAATACTTGGTCTGGTACTGATCAATTTTTTTTGTTCGATTGATCGGGAAAAATTTAATCGATTAATCGATACATTTCGATTAATTATTTTTATAATGCATATACAGATCCCGTTAGTCGCGATTCATTATTTCGCGAAATCGGTTAAGTCGCGGTAATTCCATGGCTCCCAAATTTTGTGACGTAACACAGCAAATCCGTCTACTATGCAAGAAATAAGAAATAATTTTTTTTTGTCTACGTATGCACGTCTAAATAAAAAATATTAATGCGTGGGAACCACTATATATATATATATATATATATATATATATATATAAATTAGGGCTCAGTGGTGGGATTTAGCTATAGGGCAGGGGGGGCGGCTTGCCCCCCCCCTTGCGCCCCTGTTGGATCTAAAATGGCGCCCCCTATAGACGCCCTCGATGAACACTAAAAAGGTGTCACTAGAGCAGAAAAAAAGATTGCTAAACACAAAACTTCTAATCAACACCAAACTGCTAGCTAAATATATTATTTCAAATGATGAAACTGTAATATATGGCTTAAATCAATCACTCGCATCTGAATTATCGGCGACAATTGATAATGAAGTTAAGTCTGCACAATTCTTTTCTTTACTTATTGATTCAACCATTGATATATCTAGAATTGATCAGATGTCAGTTTCTTTACGTTAATTTTAAAATCCCTTATATTAACTTCACCGCCGTCTCTGTCGTCATCTCTCTCTCTCTCTCTGTCTGTCTTGGGCGGGCGGAAAAACAAAAGTAAAAAATGACCCACTTCCCGTGATCCGATCGAGCTGAAATTCGGCACACGGACCCGTCTCACCTAACAATACATCGTATCAAAATTTCATATCGATCGAACGTACTGTAATTAAATTAATGCATTTTTAGTTTATCCTTATATAACGTATGTAATTCAAATTCACGGTTTGTTATTTTTTTTTCACACGTGAGAGTTTGAGTTGACGCGTTGACGCGACCCATCGAAGTACCGGCGTGCTTTTGTTTACATTTTACGTGTCACGCTGAGCTCGGTCAAGCGATCGGTGACCAGACTTTTCCCATCTCCCCCCCCCACCACCCCCCACCCCCAGGGTTGTGAAGCAAAGTTGAGTTAAGACAGATTCAGTCTGTAAATGTTTGTCGCGTTTGAAAATAATCAATTCTGTTAGTTATGTCTCATATATAAGGGATTTATAGTCAAAAACTTTGTTTTTACTGGTGTATTTTATTTTAAAAATCATGACATGTTGTGGAAATATTTAATGGATAGCGAAGTCAATAGTGCGCTCGCCCCGCAAGCGGAGGGGCGTGGGATCTCGCCCATGTTAAAGCCACAATAAATAAAATAAATAAAGGTAAAAAAAAATATTTTTAAAATCTACGTTTTTACAAGTGGACTAAAAAGAAGAAAATAATTTAAAACTTGTAAGTTCAAGTACTTCGATTTAATATGACTAAAAACGTGGGGCGGGCGCTTATAAGGTTTAACATATGCGGTTCACCCATTCTCTCACTCATTCTCAGATCTCTTTTTTGCCTTCTAAATTAGAAATCTTTAATTTTTATACCAAACACCCAATGTATTGTCATCCAAGATCTATCGGTGGTAAAATTCTGAGATCTCTAGGACCATCAGAAGGGGTTTAATTTTACGTTCGCAGATTTGAGAAATTGTGGACAGACAAACAAACAATGCCACAGGAACGAAAGCGAGTTAATAAAAACGTGGTAAAATGGAATGACTAACGCTAAGAAAGTCCTCCGCTGACCTGGAAGGGAGATGGGGCGCCCACCAAGGTCTACCAAGCCCCGCCCATAGTAAGTTCTAATGGAAAAATTAGGACCCCGTACGACCACCGGTTATGGGACTTTAAAAAAATGTTGTCGCATTTGCTAAGAAGATTTTAACGGAACTACAAAAGCGAAACATTGATTTCACACTCTGTCGAGGACAGGCATACTCTGGATTAAGAGTGGCTTTTAAACTCAGTAAAGAAACTTCAATATGAAATATCAATATGAATCAACAGTCTGAAACGACTTTCTGATACAAGATGTGCAAGCCGTAAGCATGCAGTTCATGCAGTTGTTGACTATTATCGCCACACTTGATTCAGGGGAATCAACAGAATATAAAGGAAATGTCAGAGCAGAAGCTATGGGACTTTCTGTTTTAATAACAAAATATTCTTCTGTTTTTCTGATGCTATTTGTACAAAAGTTATCTTCGTGTCATCAAACTATTTGCAACGCCTTTGCAAAACAATTGATCGATGTTGGAAGAAATACGTTTGTTGAAATGAGAAGCGATGAAGCTTTTAAAATTCTGAATGTAGATGTCAAATCATTTATTAACGAAAATTGTTCCAAACTAGATGTTAAAACAGAATTTAAAGAAAAGCGAATTGCAAAAAAGAAAAGCATGGCAGGTGAACTTAGCAGAGATAAAATGGCTGATGATCCAACCACACGCTTTAAATCTGAAACGTACTTCACTACATGTATCATGGATACACTTGTAACACAAATAGATGATCGATTTAATTACTTTTGGGGCACAGTTACTTATTTCTATTGTATTGATCCATCACAAATGTCGGAAGATAAAAAAGATTATTTTCAAAGTTTATGCAAAATTTACAAACACGTCATTAACCAAGCAATCGTAGAATATGATACCTTCAAAGATTTGTATGCATCAATACATTATCCAGTGAACTGCTAGTTAAAAAGGTTCAGCTATTCTTATCTTATCTTATCTGTTTACAAACGCTCCTTCTATACAGAAGATTATTGTCTCCTGCGCTTATCTATGGTTTGTGTTTAGTCCTGCATTTTTATTAGAGATTTAAATGTTGATAAAGTGTTGGTTTTCCTGGATTCTTCAGGCAACCCATTCCACGCCCGAATTCCGGACGGGAAGAAGGAAAACTTGTATGTGTTTGTTCTTGCATACGGAATAAGACATGTGTTTTTATCCTTATGTCTATCTGAGGGTTGTATTAAGTTATCTTTGTGTTGTATTTCTAAAGTAGAATTTCTTGACTGAAAAACAAATGGCATCAGGTCTCCCTAATTTGTCAATACTTTATAAAATTTACTTTACTCTTCCTGTTAGCAGCGCTACTGCTGAAAGAAGTTTCAGTAGATTGAAACCTATCAAAAATTATTTGCGCTCAAAAAATCACAAACGAACGTCTGTCTGGATTGGCATTAATTTCAATTGAACGTGATCTAGCTGAGAACGTTGACTTTGAATCAACGATAAATCGTTTTGCTTCAATGAAATCCCGTAGAAAGCAATTTATATTGCTCACGGCTCTTTCTTATCTTATCTTATCTTATCTGTTACAGACGCCCCTTCTATACAGAAGAATATCGCGTCCTATGCTTATCCATGGTTTGTGTTTATTCCTGCATTCTTGATAGAGTTTTATATGTTTATTTAAGGAACTTAAAATCATTGTTTGTGTAAAGTTCATTGATTTTCCCAAAGTTTGATGCTCAAACTTCCAATGAAAAATTATTCTTTTAAATTCTGAAGTAAATTGTTTAGTTTATTTATAAGTATAATATTATTGGCACTCTTTGTGTGTGTGTGTGTGTTACTAATCCTGACCAATCCGCTCAACCAAAGTCTCTGTGTTTTTCATTATTTGTAGCATCAGATTACCTGCTCTTAAACTGAACTATTTTGCCAGCTAAAATTCTCATTTCATTCTTTGAGATAGAAAACTATTACAAGAACTAAAAACAGTAGCCCTTAAAATTTTATTTGAAAAAAAAATAATAAGTTGTTCTCTTTGGAACTAAGTTCATAATTTACTGTCATCTTTTTATCCTACATATGATATATGCATATAATATATATATGATAAATGATTTCTTTAATTATTTAGGTCTTTTATTAATTATTAACATTTTTAAAAATACATTATATTTTGTTTGCATTTGTCACCTATTACTCTCCTGAATATAAAGAAATGGTTTGTATATTGAAGAGATTCATTGCAATGGTTTGATGTAAACCAAAATAATATTAAATAATGTACTTTGAATGATCAACGCAGCATATATTATTTAACACTTAGTTATTTGTTTGAGTTACTGTCACGGCTATTTATGGCAAGCTGAACAAACTGATGAGTCATCTTGCAGATAGTACAACAAACTATTGGAGGCCTATAAAAAATGTTAATCAAATTCTACCTCATTATCAAAACATTTTAGATGTTTTATTTAGCCCAAAGACTATAAACAT
>CALYLW010000486.1:0-194286 GCA_944989445.1 Ampullaceana balthica | reverse complement strand
TTATGCTGAGTTTTCTATGTTAAAGTCTGCTATAATATTCAGCAATTGAAAGTGAACACAAAGGATTATGAGAAATTTAGATTTTGTCACAAATAACAGTTCCCAAATTAACTACCATTTTCATAAATTCAATTGATTAACCATATCTACTTAAGACTAGATGTTACTTTTTGTCTAGCAATTTGCCACAGGGCAACTTTGCACACAAACAAAACACCTTAGATTTCATATTTAAGACTGCAGCAGTCTCTTAAGATGAAAATTTATTAGAGTAAATCTCACATTTAAAGTGAGCAGAAATGTTTTTTTCAATATATAGCAAATAAGAGTGAATCTTATATCAAATTTCTAATCTTCATTACAGAACCAGCAATTTAGACAAATGAATTTTATTTCAGCACCTAGAAATATTTGCACTAAATGAATGAATAAAATAAAATTGCGGCGCCCCCTGAAATTCTCCTGCCCCCCCCCACGCATACAAACCTAAATCCGCCACTGTTAGGGCTGTTATCGATTAATTTACATTTAATCGTTAACTTTTGAAAAATTATCGATTAATTAATCGATAATTTCGATTAAAGCCAAAAATAGAAATTTGTGACATCATTAAACTGAACATTTCTCAAGGACATTGAAAATTAAGAATATTTTGAACTAAATTTTATGACAATGTGTTGCTACTTGATCGGATGTTTGTGCTGAAGGTGGTACGTCAGCGATGTATATGATCCCTTAAAAGAGAATTGTTTATGGCAGTGAACACAGGAAACTTTTTCACCATCTTCGACTTTGCCATCCGCAGTTAGCTTAAAAACAAAGTTTTTGCTCAACTTTCTAGTTATATGTTTAAATTAAACTGCGCTGATGCTGTCACTGTCAGCCATTTTTAGTTGACGTCTGCCGGTCCACATAAAGTAATAAAATAAACTAGCTGACCCGCGGCGTAGCATACGCCGCTAATGATTTAGTGACGGGTGAAGACTTCCTGAAAGACACAGTTGTCAAAATGGGGTGGGTTTGGGCAAACGACTGTGAGTAAATGAAAAGAAGGAACTCTGGTGAGACCCGCGGCGCATTCCCCATAAAAATGACGGAAGTGTTCAGCTGAAATCTATTTATTTTGAAAAAATGCACTTTTTTAGGGCGCCTACGGCGCCCACCTTTTTCAAAATCCCAACTAACTTGTCCTTGTTTGATCAATACGAAATATTAAACTTTCTGAAATGTACACAAAGTATTTTATAACTTTTTACATTGTTCCCTTTTTACAAAATTAAAATATCAGCTAAAACAATGACGTCATATAATTTTTTTTTACAGCGCATATTTAATTTGCACACCTTTTGGTGCATTGGTGCAGTAATTTAGTGCGCTGCTTTCTAAAATTAGTATCTGTTGAACATACTTGCAGCTTGGTGTCTCGCAGGGTCCGACCACGAAGAGAATTATATATATAGACTAGGGGATTTAGGGCGCCTAAGGCGCCCTCTTGAACTGTAGGGCGCCTACGGCGCCCACTTTTTTGGGATAAAAGCCCAAGTAACTTATCCTTGTTTGATAAATGCGAAATATTAAACTTCCTGAAATGTACAAAAAGTATTTTATAATTATAAATCCTCAAATCCTATTTTTCCATTGCTCTCTTTTCCAAAATTAAAACATAAGCTAAAACTATGACGTCATATACTATTTTTTAATTGAATTTTTAGAATTTTGCACACCTCCTGATGCGCGCCTTGTACTTGTATATATATTTAAATATAAGCTAAAAAAAGACGTCATAGCATTACGGATCCTTCCTTCCTTCCTTCCAGTGACTTGGGCTATTATATTATTTATTATAATATTACGCGGGAGAAGTTTGTACGTAAAAAAATATATAAATTATTATTAATTATTAATCATTAATTATTTATTAATAAAAATTTTTTTTTAATATTATAAATATTTTCTTTAATTTTAATCGAATTTTTATCGATTAAAATAATTTTAATCGATAAAAATTGTTAACGATTAATCGAGAAATTCATCGTTAATTTCTGCAGCCCTAATATATATATATATATATATATATATATATATATAAAACTAGAAATATAAATTATTTATAAATTGGAAAAAAATAGAAAAACTTTCTTAAATTTTAATCGAATTTTAATCGATCAAATTAATTTTAATCGATTAAATTGTTTAACGATTAATCGATTATTAATCGTTAATTTCCTCAGTCCTACTAAATACATACTTACATTACAAAAAAAAGTTATCTGAAAATGCTCTTTTTCAATTAGAAAAGCATTGTGACGTCATATTGGAGAGGGGCGGGTCTAAGACGAGGGGAGGGGGGGGGAGTGAAAATAGGCCAAAATCGCGTGATGTCATTTATGGATGGCGCCATACCATGATATACCCCCGTTCCCCTATTAAGCATATATAAATACAAATTTTAAATCCATGATTTTGTAATTTCAGCGTTGTTGAATTATTAATCATAAATTCATTATTCATGATTAATATTCACACCGGCGACTACAAATAATGGCATGTTCATCATCAACCACCCGTACAAATGTGGAACTTCTGTTAGTCGGAAAGACAGGCAATGGGAAAAGCTCGTCTGGAAATTCAATATTGAATACCGATACTAAAAACTTTATTGCCAAGTGCTCCACAACTTCAGTCACGAAGGACGTAAAAAGAGTAGTGGAAGGAAAGAGCAATGTTGCCATTACTGATATCCCGGGATTATTCGACACCGAGCATGATGACAAAGGAAATGTTTCTTTGGCCGAAGAATCGATTCGTAAAGCTGTAAAGGGAACTTCAGATGGCTTCCACGCCTTATTGTTTGTTTTAAGATTCGCCGCAGTGTTTACTAAAGAGGAAATGAAAACGGTGAGTATAATTAAATCACTCCTGGGCGAAAACATCTTCAAAGATTTTGGCATTTGTATATTCACGTGTGGGGACAATTTTGAAAGCTTGCTGTCGGAGGGTGCAAGTGAGCTAAATGGCGCAAAAACATTTACGGAATGGTGTGAAAAACAAACAGGCGATTTGTTGGATCTACTTCACGAATGCTGTTTCCGGAATGTGCTGTTTGATAATAAGACCAAGGACCCGGAGAAACTAAGAGAACAAAGGGAAGTTTTGTTAACAATGGTTGAAAGCTTGAGACAGGGCCAGAAAACCTTTGGACATGCAGAGCCAATGTTCGTGTCTCAGATGGAAACGATCAAGCCCAAAGACAATGATAGATCTCGTTCTTTCCCAGTTGATGAGCAAACAGAGGAAGCCCTAATGCTGTTGGCAATTGCCGAATCGAAAGCAGAATATAATCTGGTGTTGATAAAAGAAAAGTTTAAGAAAGACTCAAACATTGTCACCCGTGATGCAGCGTTGATGAAGTGCTTGGTGGAGTTCAAGAAAAATATTGAAAAGATAGAAAACATCAACAAACGTCACGGTAAACTTGACCACCTCGTCACTCAAATGTATTATTATGAGTCTGATTTAAGAGGTCAGCTTGAATATTAATATAACAAACTTTTTAAAAAAACACATCTCAGAAGCAATTAAGTTATTACATTTTTATTTAACAATCCGTATCCCATTTTTTTTTAAATTCAAAGAAAGGCTGAGAGCGATAATTTTGCCAATAGTCTTACTAGCTATTTTATTATGATTTCATGCTTGTCAAGGATAAATTAGTACTACTAGATGCGACCCGCGGCGCAGCAGACTTGCTCATAGAAAGTGCAAAAAACGGGGGGAACGAACAATACACAAACAGCGGCACGACGAAATGAAAACAACGCGAGTGAACGTCGGAGGGGGGACCGCCGACGCATTGTTGGTCTCGAGACATGCGCACTGAGGTTGTTGTTACCTGCCCCCGCCCCCATCCTGCACCACCATAGCTTGCCAACCATAAACATTGGTCGACACTATCGAGGTACATTCGTCATGCTTATTTGCACACGTCTTGTGCTTGTCCTGGTGAATTATATATATAATCAATGACCTTGACTATTTACTAATTTTTGTATTAAAATTTTAATTTAGTTCTCTTAGCACCCGGGTTAATCAGTCTTAATTAGCGAAAACTATCAGAAGAGCGTTTTTGCCTAAAAATTTGACGTCACATGTATCGCAACCCAAAAACGCAGCTAAGATATTTTGCACTTGGGTACAATAGTAAAGTTGCCCCCCTCCCTCCCCGTTTCATTCACTTATTGTGACGTTGTAAGCCTCATTTTGGCGCCCCTGTTCCTTGGCGCCCGGGGACATATTATATATACCCTGCAATCCTGTAACTATCACACTTCTGCAAGTGTAGGAGGCTGTACTTGACTTGACTGGAACTTCTGCAAATGTAGGAGGCTGTACTTGAATTGACTGGAACTTCTGCAAATGTAGGAGGCAGTGGCGGATTTAGCTATAGGGCAGGGGGGCGGCTTGCCCCCCCACGCCCCTGTTGGGTCTAAAATGGCGCCCCCTAAAGACGCCCTTGATGAACACTAAAAACGTGTCACAAGAGCAGAAAAAAAGATTGCTAAACACGAAAGTTCTAATCAACAGCAAACTGCTTTCTAAATATCGCATTTCAAATGACGAAACTGTACTATCTGGTTTAAATCAATCACTCGCATCTGAATTATCGGCGACAATTGATAATGAAGTTAAGTCTGCACAATTCTTTTCTTTAATTATTGATTCAACCATTGATATATCTAGAATTGATCAGATGTCAGTTTCTTCACGTTAATTTTTCAAAAAATCAGGACATGTTGTGGAAAGATTTATAGGCTTTCATACTTTGGTAAACAGTGGCTGGATAGCGAATAGTGCGCTCGCCTCACAAGCTGAGGGGCGTGGGATCTAGCCCACGTTAAAGCCACAATAAAAATGGGGAATGACTTACTCTAAGAAAGTCCTCCGCTGACCTGGAAGGGAGATGGGGCGCCCAACAAGGTATACCAAGCACCGCCCATAGCAGGTTCTAACGTAAACATTAGGACCCCCCTACGACCACCGATTATGGGACTTTAAAAATTAAATTAAAAAAATTAATAAAAAATGCTGCTACATTTGCTGAGAAGATTTTAAAGCAGTATTTCCTCAAATAGTGGGGCGCGCCCCCCAGGGAGTGCGCGAGGCTCCCTAAGAGGGAGCGCGAAATGGTGTACTTATAACAATTTTATAGAGAAATGATACTATTTACTGTCGCGCGGGGGGCGCGAAATGTTTTCTTCTTCCTAGGAGGGGGCAGGGCCGTCTTAACGCAAATGCCCGTTGGGCATTTGCCCGGGGGCCCACGAGCATAGGGGCCCCATGGTAATATGTTTATTTATATATATTATGTATATTTATTTTTTATTCCTGTGGGGGGGGGCCTCACTCTTTCTTTGCCCAGGGGCCCAATACTATTTCTTTGATCGGGGGCCCAAAATGGTGTAAAGACGGCTCTGGGAGGGGGTGCGACAGAAAATAATTGAGCAACACTGTTTTAAAGGAACTAAAAAAGTGAAACATTGATTTCACACTCTGTCAAGGACAGGCATACTCTGGAATTAAGAGTGGCCTTCAAATTCAGGTAAAGAAACTTTCACCCAATTGTTGTGCCCATGTTTTGAATTTGGTTACTATCGAAGCAATGTCTATAAACAGTGATGTACAGTTGTTTTTGGCACAGGTTTAAGGTTGTATGCATTCCTTACGTCTAGTTTACCACGTCTACATACTCTTAAAGAACACAAGAAATCTCAATATGAATCAACAGTAGATACTCTGAAACGACTTTCTGATACAAGATGTTCAAGACGTTAGCATGCAGTTGTTGGATCATTCTCTGCTATTCTAGCCACAGTTGATTCAGGGGAATCAACAGAATATAAAGGAAGTATCAGAGCAGAAACGATTGGACTATCTGTTTTAATAACAAAATATTCTTTTGTTTTACTGATGCTATTTGTACAAAAGTTATCTTCGTGTTATCAAATTACTTGCAAAGCCTTTGCAATTGATCGATGTTGGAAGAAATAAGTTTGTTGAAATGAGAAGCGATGAAGCTTTTGAAAGTCTGAATGTAGATGTCTAATTATTTATTAACGAAAATGGTTCTAAACTAGATGTTAAAACAGAATTTAAAGAAAAGTGAATTGATAAAAAGAAAAGCATGGCAGGCGAACTTAGCAGAGATAAAATGGCTGATGATCCAACAGCACGCTTTAAATCTGAAACGTACTTCACTATCTTGGAAACACTTGTAACACAAATAGATGATCGATTTAATGACTTTTTGGGCACAGTTACTTATTTCTATTGTTTTGATCCATCACAAATGTCGAAAGGAAATTAAGATTATTTTCAAAGTTTATGCAAAATTTACAAACACGAAATTAACCTTGAAGAAGCAATCGTAGAATATGATACCTTTAAAGATTGGTATGCATTTATTTAAGTATCATTAGCTAGTGAACTACAACTTAAAAAGGTTCAGCCGTCCTTGACTGAAAAACAAATGGCATGAGGTATCCCTTATTTGTCAATACTCTATAAAATTTACTTGATTCTTCCTGTTAGTAGTGCTACTGCTGAAAGAAGTTTCAGTAGATTTAAACTCATCAAAAATTATTTGCGCTCAACAATGACAAACAAACGTCTGTCTGGATCGGCATTAATTTCAATTGAACGTGATCTAGCTGAGAACGTTGACTTTGAATCAACGATAAATCGTTTTGCTTCTATGAAATCACGTACAAAGCCATTTATATAGGGCTAAGGGCTCTATCTTATCTTATCTGTTACAGACGCTCCTTCTACACAGAAGAATATTGCGTCCTATGCTTATCCATGGTTTGTGTTTAGTCCTGCATTGTTATTAGAGTTTTAAATGTTTATTTAAGGAACTTACAATCATTGTTTGTGTAAAGTTCATTGATTTTCCCAAAGCTTCATGCTCAAACTTCCAGTGATAAATTATTTTTAAAAATTGTGATGTAAATTGTTTAGTTTATTTATAAGTATAATATTATTGGCACTCTTTGTGTGTGTGTGTTACTAATCCTGACCAATCCGCTCCACCAAAAGTCTCTGTGTTTTTCATTATTTGTAGCATCAGATTACCTGGTCTTAAACTGAAATATTTTGCCAGCTAAAATTCTCATTTCATTCTTTCAGATAGAAAACTATTACAAGAACTAAAAACAGTAGCTCTTAAAATTTTAGTAAAAATAAGTTGTTCTCTTTGGAACTAAGTTCATAATTTACTGTCATCTTTTTATCCTACATATGATATATGCATATAATATGTATATGATAAATGATTTCTTTAATTACTTAGGCCTTTTATTAATTATTAACATTTTTAAAATTACATTATATTTTGTTTGCATTTGTGACCTATTACTCTCCTGCATATAAATCAATTGTTTGTATATTGAAGATATTCATTGCAAGGGTTTGATGTAAACAAAAATAATATCAAATAATGTACTTTGAATGATCAACGCAGCATTTATTAATTAACACTTAGTTATTTGTTTGAGTTACTGTCACTGCTATTTATGGCAAGCTGAACAAACTGATGAGTCATCTTGCAGATAGTACAACAAACTTTTGGAGGTCTATAAAAAAATTAATCAAATTCTACCTCATTATCAAAATATTTTAGATGTTTTATTTAGCCCAAAGACTATAAACTTATTATGCTGAGTTTTCTATGTTTAAGTCTGCTAGGATATTCAGCAATTGAAAGTGAACACATAGGATTATGAGAAATCTAGATTTTGTCACAAATAACAGCTCCCAAATTAACCACCATTTTCATAAATTCAATTGATTAACCGTATCTACTTAAGACTAGATGTTTCTTTTTGTTTAGCAAGTTGCCACAGGGCAACTCTGAAAATGTATGTAACATAAACAACACACCTTAGATTTCATATTTGAGACTAAAGCAGTCTCTTAAAAAGAAAACTTATTAAAGTAAATCTCACATTTAAAGTGAGCAGAAATGTTTTTTTCAACATAAAATATAGCAATAAGTCAATAAGAGTGAATCTCATATCAAATTTCTAATCTTCATTGCAGAACCAGCAATTAAGACAAATGAATTTTATTTCAGCACCTAGAAATATTTGCACTAAGTCTAAGTGAATGAATAAAAAAAAATTTTCGGCGCCCCCTGAAATTCTCCTGGCCCCCCCACGCAGACAAACCTAAATCCGCCACTGGTAGGAGGCTGTACTTGACTTGACTGGAACTTCTGCAAATGTAGGTGGCTGTACTTGAATTGACTGGAACTTCTGCAAGTGTAGGAGGCTGTACTTGACTTGAATTTCTGCAAGTGTAGGAGGCTGTACTTGACTTGAATTTCTGCAAGTGTAGGAGGCTGTACTTGACTTGAATTTCCTTAATCATCGAAGTATTTAAATGTAAAGACATCAATCGTTATATTAACAAGCTCTTAAAAATCTGATGACTGAACTGGTCCATGAAAAGGGAAACAAAAGCAGCCTTTAACTGTTAAGTGTTGATAGGAATAAATACAGGCAAGGTGTAAAGAATGGGTCAAGTGTAGAACATCTCACACGGTGACAACAGTAGCTGGACAACGCCCCAGATTATAGTAACCTGTCTGTGGGTGAAATGCAAAACAAAAACTTGGACTTGGAGAATCCTAAACTAGTGGAGCTGACTATACAACGGCGCGACCTTAAAGCAAGCATTTACAGTATTCAGGCACCAGAAGCTTGCCATGGTTACAATAAAATTATTACTTGGTTACTTATTGTACATGTATGTAATGTAATTTTGTAAAAGCTTTGTAAATTGCAATACATGTATATTTATTTTTGCATTTATTAGAATGCTAGTAAAAAAAATCCCATTCAAGCCTTTATGAGATTCAAGAATTGAGTTTCTTAAACTAAACTATGTAATTTTCTAGTCCTGGTGAATGGTGAAGTCAAGCTACTGTAATAATTAAGTCAAACATGCTAAATTATCACTTTTCTGGTGTTGATATTTTTCTCACTATACTCAAATTATTGTTGTCATCACTAAAAATTGAAAGAAGTTTTACTTTTTCAAAACTGCCTATACCCCACTTGAACAGAATTTTTTTTCTTTTTGTTAGTTTTTAGAAGAAAATTTTGAGGAGCATTGTATTTCCCAAAAAATACTATAACACCTGCTTTAAAATTGTTAACATTTTCCCCTTACTTCAATTAAAAATGTTCCTCTCTACATATAAATGCATCTCAATTCATTGAGAACAATTTTTGGGGTATTTTTTAAACAGTGTGACATGATAAGATGTTAAAATCAATTAAAAATAGTTTTCTTATCTTTTCCATTTCTCAATATTTGTAATGACTACTTTGATCTTAATTTCATCATATTACATTGGTTAATTGTGGTGGTTAGCACCAAGAAAGAATATATGTGCGGTGTGGAGGGGTGGGGAGACTTCATGTGTATAGGGGTTGTTGATCAGTTTCAATTTTTACACGCTTTTATTTAAGTCACACTGTTTGTATGTTGTATCCATCCATCCTTCCTTCAATACTTGAAACGTAAAATTAAACCACTTCTGATGGTCCTAGAGATCTCAAAATTTTACCACAGATAGATCTTGGATGACAATGCATTGTATCAAAATTTCAGATCGATCGAATGTACCGTAATTAAATTAATCAATTTTTAGTTTATCTCTATTTATCACTATTTAGAATTTATAGTCGTCTGCTAGAGTTGACCTCCACGGCTCACTGGTTTCACTCCCCGCCCTCGTTTACCGAATTCCCGTGTTTACATCAAGGGCAGGGGAGATCAGCGCGTTTCAGTCTGTAAATGTTTGTAAATAAAAGCATGTCCTTTTTAAAATAGATTTTTTACACGCTTTTATTTAAGTCACAATGTTTGTATGTTGTATCCATCCATCCATCCTTCCTTCAAAACTTGAAACGTAAAATTATACCATTTCTGATGGTCATAGAGATCTAAAAATTTTACCACAGATAGATCTTGGATGACAATGCATTGTATCAAAATTTCAGATCGATCGAATGTACCGTATTGAAATTATTGCATTTTTAGTTTATCTATAGTCTATATATAAGCATCGGTACCCGTCTGCTTTGTTGACATCCATGAGTTCACCACTTGAACAAAACACCGTGGTATAAAACGTTGGGCGGGCGCTTATGAGGTGTTTGGTATTCTTTATTAAATCCTTTATATTAACTCGTGGTGTCTGCGGCCGACCGACCGACCTTGCTTGCTTGCTTGCTTGTCGCCAAAACTTTTGATCGATTTTTAACCCACTTGCTCGCAAGATAGCGAGCTGAAATTTTGCAGGCAGTTTCGTACCGATGATAAAAACAATGTATCAAAATTTCAGATCGATCGCATGTACCGTAATTAAATTATTGATTTTTTAGATTATTTTTTTTATTCCTATGTATCATGCTATTTTTTGAGATAGAGCGTCGCGGTGCGTATTATATTGAACAACCTTTCTGTCGCGCAATAAGGTGCGTATTTTATTGACAGCTCTTTTTATAAACATATTCCTGATCGGTGCGTATTATATTAAACATGTTTTACGACACAACTTCAATTTTGTATTTCTGGATGGTCTGGCGCTGCGTATTATAATGAACATTCTTTTAGTTACTTCTCGTACATAAAGGATTTATAGTCAAAAACTTGGTTTTTTACGGGTTTTTCTTATTTTTAAATCCTTTATATTAACTCGTGGTGTCTGCGGCCGACCGACCGACCTTGCTTGCTTGCTTGCTTGCTTGCTTGTCGCCAAAACTTTTGATCGATTTTTAACCCACTTGCTCGCAAGATAGCGAGCTGAAATTTTGCAGGCAGTTTCGTACCGATGATAAAAACAATGTATCAAAATTTCAGATCGATCGCATGTACCGTAATTAAATTATTGATTTTTTAGATTATTTTTTTTATTCCTAATCCTTTATATTAACTCGTGGTGTCTGCGGCCGACCGACCGACCTTGCTTGCTTGCTTGCTTGTCGCCAAAACTTTTGATCGATTTTTAACCCACTTGCTCGCAAGATAGCGAGCTGAAATTTTGCAGGCAGTTTCGTACCGATGATAAAAACAATGTATCAAAATTTCAGATCGATCGCATGTACCGTAATTAAATTATTGATTTTTTAGATTATTTTTTTTATTCCTATGTATCATGCTATTTTTTGAGATAGAGCGTCGCGGTGCGTATTATATTGAACAACCTTTCTGTCGCGCAATAAGGTGCGTATTTTATTGACAGCTCTTTTTATAAACATATTCCTGATCGGTGCGTATTATATTAAACATGTTTTACGACACAACTTCAATTTTGTATTTCTGGATGGTCTGGCGCTGCGTATTATAATGAACATTCTTTTAGTTACTTCTCGTACATAAAGGATTTATAGTCAAAAACTTGGTTTTTTACGGGTTTTTCTTATTTTTATTATATCTTTATTATACATATAAGACGCATTTGTTGTCTGTCTGGTTGTCTGTCTGTTCCCTAATAACTCAAGATCCAGACAACCAAATAACGTGAAATTTGGTACACGTACACAAAATTATACCGGAAAGGTTATTAAACAGGTTTCGTTCCATATATATAAGATACTGGGGGTCGGGGGCCCAAAATGTAATTTTTCCTTATATGAGCTATATAAAATAAAAATTATTGAAAATTAAGACTTAAAATAATGAACATTTTGGTGTTGAGATTAACAAGAAGGCGATTATCGCCATAAAATAATTTTTTTGTTTTGTTGTTGCTTTGTTGTTGTAGTCGTTGTTGATGTTGTTTTTGATGCTTTTGTGTTGTTTTTACTGTTGTTGTTGTCCACATCCCTTGCCCTGCGACGACAATGTCCTTCATGTTGTAGTTGTTGTTTTGTTGTTGTTTTGTTGCTGTAGTTTTGTTTTTGTTGTTTGTTGTTGTGTTGCTGTTTTTGTTGTTGTTAAACCCTGGAAAAAGCCGGGTACTTGCCCCTAGTAAAAAAATAGTGGTAAAAAAGATGTGTGGGCTTCAGACGTGAATTTTAAAGAGTTTTTATTACAAGTTTTAAAAAATAGCTGTAAAAACAAAGTTTTTGACTATAAATCCCTTATACGTATATATGAGACATAACTAAAAGTAGTGATTATGTTAAAAGCGTGTCCTTTTTAAAAAAAGATTTTTTAAATATTTAATTATTATTACATTTTTACACGCTTTTATTTTAGTCCCACTGTTTGTATGTTGTATCCATCCTTCAAATGTTGTAACTTAAAATTAAACCACTTCTGATGGTCCTAGAGATCTCAAAATTTTACCACAGATAGATCTTGGATGACAATGCATTGTATCAAAATTTCAGATCCATCGAATGTACCGTAATTAAATTAATCAATTTTTAATTTATTTCTATTTATCACTATTTAGAATGTATAGTCGTCTGCTAGAGTTGACCTCCACGGCTGACTGGTTTCACTCCAGCCATTGTTTACCAAATTCCCGTGTTTACATCAAGGGCAGGGGAGATCAGTGCGTTTCAGTATGTAAATGTTTGTAAATAAAAGCGTGTCCTTTTTAAAAAAAAGATTTTTTTATTATCATTGAGAAAAGCTAAATTTTATTTTTGAAAAAAAACTGATTATTTTTGTAAAAGGGAAAATGTCTTCTACTCACCAAATTGGTCTTAAATCCAAGGGTTCAAAATAACAAGTAATAAAATGTAATCCCATTAATTTTTGCAATAGCAACTAATTCAATTAATTTGAGTTTGAACATTGTTTGTAAGTCTTTAATTAGTAAAATCAATGCATAATACTTAATCACTTATGTTGTGTTGGAGACCTAAACGCAGACATTTGCAAACTATTGCTCCTGATACATATCACTAAATATTTCCATTACAAAATTACAACCATGTTACAGAAGAGAAAGTATAACATCATCAGTTCCATTAGATGCTTTACTAAATGTCGGTCCATAAAGTCATCACGCTATTTTTGACCATTTTTAACTCCGGCCACAAATCTTGGACCCCCCCCCCACCAAAATAAAACACTTTCGAACAAAAATTATTATTTTTATTAATAAAATAATAAAAATTTAATATAAAACACCGTGACGTCACACATGGCCGGACACCCCCTCCCCTGTCACAAATTGTCACACTTTTTTTACACCCCCTCCCACCCTCTGGAGCGTGACGTACTTTATGGACGGCCCCTAAGCTCTGACACAAAAAAAAATAAATTGGGGTGAGACTGCGATTGTTGGATTTTTTTTCAGGCTTACCCATATCTACAAGTGTTTATCAATATTTTGCTGATTAATATTTTGGGTTAGAATTTAAGATTTTAATAATCAATTACTGAATACTTGAATTGAAAAGAGCTGATGTTTAAACAATTATCAAATTAAGGGTAGATGTTAACAAACATTTGACAACTTAACATATTTATAATTCATATATTTGTATTGTCAGTCAGACATTTAACATTATTTTAAGCTAAATGTACCAGATTTCTATGAGCTTCTTATATTTGTTTGGTAAAGTACTTTCATTTTCCTTATTTTTTAAATTTTTTATTATTATTTTTTTGTGGTCGTAGGGGGTTCTAATGTTTCCATTAGAACTTTCTTGGGGCTTGGTAGACCTTGGCTGCGCCCATCTCCTCTCCAGGTCAGCGGAGGACTTTTAAGCGATAGTCATTCATCAACATTTTTATTGTGGCTTTAATGTGGGCTAGATCCCACGCCCCTCAGCATGTGAGGCGAGCACACTATTGACTTCGCTATCCAGCCACCATCTATTTTTTTTACATGCATGTAAATAAAATAATGTTCTGTTTCTATATGTGCAATGATCATCTATCATTTTTAGTTGTCCCCTTTAATCATAATACATGTATATACACATTTCAATATGGTAGTTATCCTAATTATTTTTAAACATCTTGAACATTAATAAATTACTTTTTAAAACTCCATACTTTGTTTTTTGCCTCAAATCTCTGATTATGTAAACTTAAACTGAAATCTCAGAATTATTTGCAACACACACACATAAATATGATTCAATCCATGTTAAAGAACTATTTTTAAAAATGGCTTGAAAGACCATCTTATTTTGAACATTTTTAATTTTGTTTCAGTTAAATTAATGGTGATATAAACAACTCAAAAATTGGGGCACTATCATCATAACAAATGTTTTTAAGGAAAATTAAATTATAGCAAATACAGACACAAAATGCCTGTGTAAATAACCTGTTGGGATAAGCCTTATTTAAGTAGATACAATTAAAATTTAAATTTAACAAGGGAAGAATAAAAATTAGTTGACATATTCATGAAAATCAGACAAGGGAAAACAAAAAGAATTTATATTTAAACAGATATTACAACAAAAAAAACCCATTTATCATGACAACTTGAAAACACATAATATCAACTACCAGGTAATGGTACCTCTTCATATGTAATTTCTATATAGGGATACTCCATTGGCAGATGCCAGTACTCATCATTATAAAACAGATAAAATGTGTCATAGATTAAAAAGTAAGGAATATATTCAATTAGGCGTTCAAGTACTTCCGCTAGGTTGGTACTGCCTTGGAAGTAGGCGTAAAATTTTTTAAGATTTTCAAGGACCTTTGGATCCTGGTAAACTGTAGTTGCATTACCAACACACTCTGGCTGTTTGCTGTACAGGACTGCTTTTGTGTAGTTGAGGTGAACTGATGTGTTAAAGGTGGCACCAAACTGATGTAACTGGTCAAAGGCTCTAATTACCCATGATGCACAATCAAAGGGGTCAAACCAGGTAACTCCATCTGCAAGAAAAATTGTCATTAATGGTTTACACAAGGCTTAATTTACTAGTACGGTGTTAACATTATATTAGTAAAACCTAAAATATGAGACAGCGCTAAAAATACTTTCAAATAAAAAGATGCAGTATTGAGACGAATGCAAATTAAGAATGATAAAGTACAACAGGCAAAAATTAAATTTGTTTGTTTTTCTAAGTAAAAATTTCTATAGATAAAAAAAATTAAATAGCCTCCATCACTCCATTTCTTTTAATATACTTGCTTATTATGGGTATAAGGAGTAAAGTTAGTAACTATCACAGGGAAAGAGAAGGGAGGGAGTCTTACAAATTTTCATAGATGTAAGTGTCATCTGAGACTGCGATTTAAAAAAATCAGTGTTTTAGGACATAAAAATTTTAAAAAACGTAAAAACCAAGTTTTTCACTATAAATCCTTTATGTACTAGATATAACTAAAAGAATGTTCATTATAATACGCAGCGCAAGACCATCCAAAAATACAAAATTGCAGTTGTGTCGTAAAACATGTTTAACATAATGCGCACCGATCACGAATATGTTTATAAAAAGTGTTGTCAATAAAATACGCACCTTATTGCGCGACAGAAAGGTTGTTCAATATAATACGCACCGCGACACTCTATCTCAAAAAATAACATGATACAAAGGAATATATAAAATAATCTAAAAATTCAATAATTTAATTACAGTACATGCGATCGATCTGGAAGTTTGATACATCGTTTTTATCATCGCCACAAAACTGCTTGCTAAATTTCAGCTCGCTAGCTTACGAGGAAGTGGGTTAAAAATCGATCCAAAGTTTTGGCGACCGACAATCAAGCAAGCAATCAAGGGTTCAAACAGACACCACGAGTTAATATAAAGGATTTAATAAACCTCATAACTTGGCCACAAAACAAAAAGGCTATTAAAAAATCTAGTTGCCTCCATACAAGAGGAAGAAACTTGTTTTAAAAAAGAAGTAACAGATAATCCTAAAAAATAAAAGCTAGGCTTTCATCTATAATTAAACTAGAAACATGGGAAAGTTTAATAAATAAATAAAAGCATTTAAGTTAATACAAATAAAAGCATTTAAGTTAATACAAATAAAAATCGTTATTAATTTTTTTTAAAAATAGCACTAGTCAAAATTTCCTGTGAAGAAAAAATCCTTCAAATATAAAAACATTGCAGATGATAGTGGTGGCAATGCCTCAAGTACCCATTTAATAAGTTACTTGACAAAACATTAATTCAAGTCAGCTATTTTATATTTATAAAAAACCCAGTTCGTGCACTTCCCTCCCCAAATATACCACAACACAATTTTTTTCAAGGCTATTTAAAATGTCATCACCATTACAATGCTGATTTATTATATTATTATTTAAATTTCTATAACTTATAACAAATGAAAATATTAAAATTGCGGACAGATATAGGAAATATCTGGGGTTTTTTTTAAGTAGCAATACTTTGACTGTTACATGAAGCATTATGCATTTTTATCATTATTTTCCTATAAATCACAATTTTTAAATTTTTTTTACAAATTTTATCTTGTCTTATCTATACAGACACTCCTCCTATGCAGAAGATTATTGCGTCCACAGACCGTGCCAGTCTGTTGGCAAGTGATGCAGCGTTCACAGGCCACGGCTATGAGGGTTCCACGCATTACCCAGCCGCCTTTGTTTCCCTAACTAGGATTAGGTACCCATTGGAAGCTGTGTGGACTCAGGGAAACCCTTGGCCCCAGGAACAAATCCTTCAGATGGATTTGAACCCGTAGCCATCTGTACGCCAGCCGAGCGCGCATGCCACTCAACCTTTGAAGGAGCTCAATATCATATTTTAAAAAAACAATTGCACAAAACCTTTTAAGAATCAGTGTTTTTAAAAACTGATTCTAAAGTTTTTAATCACCTAAAGCTTTTATTGCGATAAAATAAAATAATTTAATATACATGTACAACTTTTGTTTGCTTCAGTGTGACTGGTCTTTATAGAAGTCCTTTCAATGTCTAAAACTAACATTTCTAACTTTCATTTTTGCATCGAAAAAGGATAAAAATTTAATTAAAATGTTATAAAGATATACATACTTGGACTTTCCTTAACAGTCCAAGTTTCATAATAAGGGTAAGTGTTGTTGTCTTGCTCAGTCCAGTCAGCAAATTTATTGAATGTATCACCTGTCAAAGAAATATTAAATAACATGACTAAAAAGAAAAAAACAAATTTCTTGAATGTAGGTAGGATTTTTGTACATAAATAAGTTTAAAAATGGTGACCAACTTTTAACACATGGCTGTATTATTATTAAGCATTTTCTTGTAAGGGATTTGATGCCACAAATGTTTGAATACTAATATTTCTAAAAGTTCAGGATTTATATTTTAAAGGATTGAAAAAGTATCAAATGATTAATTCTACAAATTTTACTCAATCAAAAAAGACCACAAGAAAATAATTGTTGTGGCTGTTAATATAAAATAGGCTATGAATCTGAAAAAATATAAATGTGCAATTATAAATCGGGAAAATGGAAACTTGCAAGCTAGTAAGTGGAAATAAATTAAAATTTAAAAAATAATTCCATTATCTAAATCACAACTTTTCTATGTTGTTTCTGCTGGGAGCATCTTGTGAAGCTCTACGTTTAGAAATTATTTTGACATTGGGTTTAAATTAACTTATTATTTTGTTAATGCTAATTATTTAAGATTCTTGTGGTTATTTTGTAAATATTTGAATTTGAAACCCTCTCCTCAAATCATAACTTCTTTACACCTCTTTATATGCATACATACAGGGAGATTTTGACACTCTAAATGAAAAACACAAACAAAATCATCAACAAAAAAAATATGTATATATAATCGTGCAATCACAGTGAAAAATCCGTTTTAGGTTATGTCATTAAGTGTTTTGTGTAATCAGAATTTACCAAAATATACACCACTTCGTAATGGGTGTCAAATTTGGAGACATGAGAATGAGGCAATGGGGGGTATATCCTGTGTACCAAATCATCTTAAAATAGGACCTTAATAGTGGATTAAACTATAAAATCCCAAACACTTTTCAAAAGTATATTTTTTAAAATTGATCCATCCAGATATTGGGTAGTTAAAATAGAGAAAACATTTTCACTTATGTGTTGTTGTGGTTTTTCTCCATAGGGCAATATGAAATACTCTTGTGCAGAGATACTGGTCTTCCATTGAGTGCTTCCCCAAGTGGCAGATAGTGCAGATAGTGGAAAGCCCACCAGATATGCCACAACGAGGCTACACCTAACAAGCAAATATATCTTTGAGCTCCTGATTGAAAGATGTTTTGGATGTGTTACACTTATCGTCTTATTGTTGTTTTTGTGCCTGGATGTCTGCCATCAATTGCTGATTTAGTGCGAAGCTTTTCGTCACTCCCGACTTAAGACTTGCTGTTTCGAGTGGTTTGGTGGCAAAGCTTCATGCCATTTGCCATTGGTAGTGTCAGCCATCTTAGGTGCTTTTACAATCATCGCTCGTGCAGGTTGAAGACACAGTCAGCAAGCGATATGTGTTGTTACACATAAGCCATTGTCTACTGTCTTATGATTCCTGATTGACAAGTGTAAACACTTTAACCTAATCTCGTGTGTAGCTTTGAAGAACTGTTCATTAATGAGATGTTTCCCCGCCATGGGGATGAGGTAAAGTAGAGACAGACATTTTCTTATTTCCATTGTCACTGCACAGACTCTTGACTCACATGACCAGAGTAAGATTATGACTTTGCTGGAGACATTATTTTTGTCCAGAAGACCTGTTTCAGCGTACAGTCGATGAGTTGTGCTGATCTCTCTCCATCTAACTACCAGTCTATGAAAAAGCAAAAGCCTACCAAAATGAAGTAGAAGCACAGCTAGAAACAGCACAGGAGGAAGTGATAGGGAAAATAAATGGAATGGGATAAAAAATGCCATGAAATATCAGCAGAAAAAGTTGAAGGATGACAGCAAACTAATAATAAATTAGGCTGGTTTAAAAATATATGCAGAAAACTGTTGAAGAAAGGAGCAAAGCCCGAATGATCATGTTACAAAAGGAAACCAGAAATACAACACAAACATACAAAGAAGACAGAAGCAAAGCAACAAAAATGAGTAGGAAGAAAAGAGAGGGAATGCGAAAAAGCTAAACTAAAAGAAATAGAAGACTTATCAAGAGAGGGAAACATCAGAGGAATAAAAGATGAAATGAATGGATAACAAGCAATGTTCCCGCTGAGGTTCATTGGTCCATGTACAAAGTAAACAAACTCGTGTGCAAAGTAAACAAACTCGTGTGCAAAGTTGCACAGCATCCATTTTTTCTGCAATATTTTACGCAGCTTAAAGGGAACATTGATAACAAGCCAAACCACAAATATTTGAGAGTACTGAGAGCCAGAATTAATTACAGAAAATAGGAAAGCACTGGAGAGATTGGCTGAATATTTTGAGGGCATGATGAATGCAGACAATAAACAAGATAAAGTTGTTCTTTTTACCAACCACTACTTGAAGGACCAGACCTTTCTATAAACTCCCCAACACTAGAAGAAGCTAAAGAAGTAATCAATTATACGAAAAACTACAAAGCCCTATGTATTTTCTATTTAAAAAGTGTAATTGTTACAATTTAAAACAGGGAAAACCTACACTCGTCAAAAGTCGTGGGAATAGGAAAAAGATCTGAACAATTGGTGCAGCCGAACAAAGAAGTCTGAAGTTTAAAAAAATAAATTTAAATCTGTCATAAAATATATAAAGTTTACAACATAATAATATATCTTTAAAAAACTATACTTTCCAATGCCTTGCCAATTCATTCTTATCATTATACCAATTACCAACTATACATTGTACACAAATCAGAACATTTCATTTAATCATATATTAGTTTTGGAGAATGACCAGTTATTTTTTTCAGAATATTTAAGCTTTGCTGTCCATGAAGACAATGTGCAGTGCTGAAAAAAAAATATACTGGAACTATTTTTTCTTCAAAAGAGTTACCAATAAATCAACAATTATTAAATTATGTTATCATAACATCTTACACTCAAGAGTCAAGAGCTTTTTTTAATGTACCTGTTATTTCAGCAATTTTTACCAAAGTCCCATTGTCCCTCCAGTGTTTTTCATCTATCCCCATATAAATGCATGCTGCTCCTTGGTTGCACCATAGCAAATCATTTTCTTTTTTTCTTTCATGTGGAAAAGTGCAGTTAAATAACTGAAACAGCTCATACCATTCCATAGTAATGTTCAAACCAGACTGTACATGATGAAAGCCAATGGCATCATGCATAATATTCTGAAAAAGCATAAACAATAATTTTTATATTACCTCATGTTTCCTTAAACCTTAAATATTCAGTTTCAGTCTCTAGAATAGTATAAACTTTCAAATAATAGAGACTTTAAACTCAGTACAAACATTCAGATAAAGGACATTTTAAGCTTTGTGATAGAGCAAGGTTTATTATATTTATATTTTGAATAAAAAGAAATCAATTAGTTCCTGTTAAGAACAGAACATACTTTATAATTATTAAAACTTACAAATTTCTTAAGTAAATCCCCAAATTTGAATTCCCAAACCGGGGCTTTCATTGCATACACAAATAGTGTATCGTTAGGACCAACTTTAGGCATGGTATTTGATGGTAAGCCAGTGGGACAGAATGGAATAATGCCTGCTTTACAATATGGATCACTGATAGGTCGAATGTCATATTGCCTGCAATAAAAGATAGAGAAAGAAGATAATGCAATTTGTAACAGAGGCTTAAAATAGTTATTAAAAAGAGCTTAAGATTGACTTATTTATTTTTCCAATGTTAATATAAAAAAAAATGTAGAAATCACCATTTCAGCTACTATTCATCTTTCTTGACTCTTAATATCTATTTCACATCTGTGTCTATCTTGATGTGCAGATTTTATTTTTTAAATCAGTTATTAACAGTGCTGGAGAAGACACATAAAGTTTGTGTGTCTCTGCAGCCATATACAGTTTGTTTAAGATGATGTGGTGGTAAAATGTTATTAATGAAACCTACAAATTTACTTTCTACAACTCTATCATCAAGTAATAAAATCATAAAATACTAAATGTTACATCACCTATGTTGCTGGGGCCACTCTGGATGGGGTACATTGCACTGAGATGTCCAGCTTAAAACAGGTGAAATTTGTAAGAGAAAATAATACGTTGCCAATCTGAACAAATATGCTTTGTACATGCTGTCTTTCATTCTAAAAGAGATAGATCAATAATTATATTTTGTTACCATCTTGTTTAGATCAGTAGTAGATAAAATGAGCAACAAATATATTTTAAAAAAATTAGTTTAATGCAAGTTTTTGAATTGTTTATTATACTTATTTGTTAATTATTATTTTCATTATCATACTCATAGTTTTCAAGTTATTTCTTTATTAATACTATTCATGCAAACCTGCAACCGCATTTTAAACTGTTTCAAATTCATTTGTGAAATTCTTTACAAAACTAGTGTCATTAAGTGCTCTTTTAATAATTAAATTTATCTAATGCTACTGTTAATGACCCACATTAGCCATTATTCTTATTTATTACCACAGCACAGTCAATTTAAGGAATAAATGCTTCTTAAAGCTAAAACTGGGTGTGATCTTCTTCATTGAGTAAAAATCAATTATTAATTAAAATACCCTGTGCTATTGTTATATTCTTTTTTTTAAATATGTTTTATTTAAGATTTAAACTTCAAATTAACATTTTATATCCACACAATGTTTTAAAAAATCCATTACATAAGTGCAGGGTAGGATTTTTTTAGCCTAAATCAATGAGAATTGTGAGCTATATTATGAGTTGATAATATGTTTGAAAATTTATTTTATTGCAGCTGAAAACTTTCAATTGACATCTTATAACCAAATAATAGTTTTAAAAAATAAATATATCCTACATCCCCTTCATTACTGCAGCATGATAAAAATAGGCTGCAGCTATTGGTACTCACTCGGCTATTGGTACTCTACTATTTTTGTGCTGATTTTCTTATTTGTAAAGCTTTTTTAGCATTTAACTAAGAAATTGTTCAAAATAAACTAAATAGTCTATTAGTTCTTTGCTCATGCTTTGTCTGTACAAAGGGATCGGCCTTGCTGCTTCCCAGGCCAAAAAGATCATTCATGAAAAAACATAAGACAAAGAAACGACTGCCGGTATCCCAATTCACAAAATTTCAGGCTTCTACCGATATGGAAATTAGGCGAATTAGTGATGAGTGAGCCTTTTATTAATATAGTTTAGATTTTATCATGTGTAAATAAATATTTAGATAATTTGACAACTCATTTTAAAATTTAAGTAACAGTTAAATATGAATAATGAAATGCTTAGGAAAATTATCCTATATAATAAAAGGCTATGTTCTGTGCGGTCATCGATAGCGATTGATCCCCAAAACACATATGACTCCTACAGCCAATCATATTGAACACGTTTACGCAGACGTTCAAAACGAGTTATTTTTAGTGCAGTATTTCTCCCAAGACTTTATTTTGAGTTATGCGCGTTGGGATTTATAGTCAAAAGCTCTGTTTTTACGAGTTATTTATTTTAACTATAATGAATAGTATTTTTGACGTGATGCACATGTATGCCGGTAGAGACGGCTGTTGGAGGGGAGTTACAACATGCCACCGAACGGTGGCGGAACGTCCTTGGACGGGCTTTGTTGCTCGTACTCCATAATTACCTAATTTAATTAATGTCTTAAGGAACCCTAACCCGTAACTCTAACCTCATCTATAATTTTTAATTATAATTTTTCAATTATATAATTAAATAACATAATAATAACCCCTTTCCAGTCCATGACGGACTATGGGGCATGTGAAGTAGCGTTCACAAGTTTTTATTTAGCCGCCACTAACGAGCAAGGGATTGTGTGGCTAGCACAATGCCCCGGGGGCCTTGCCAGCACCAAGAATAGAACCTGTGACCAGCCTCTTTCTTGGTTCGGCAGTCCAGCGCGCTACCGCTAGACCACCGCGGCCCATGAAGTAATTGAAACCAGCATCCTAACACCTATTATGAGTTTGAAAAGACAAATGCCAAAGAAAAAAAAACGCACTACTGAAACTCAAAGCCTATACCTAAAGCACTACAATCCTTTAAACTACCATGAGGCCAGACAAGCTTGATGATAAAATATTTTTTTATGTTATTGGCAGGTTAAAAAAATTCCAGTGTTGGTTTCATTTGATTAGCTGACTACCAATAGCTCGGATGCGGCTATTGGTACTCAACTACCAATAGCTCTCTACAATCTATTGGTAGCTGAGTACCAATAGACACTTCCTAAAAATAAGTTGAAATTTAAATGTTCACTTCGGATTTTAAAAAAACGAAGTGTCTGCTGCTACGACTAGTCATAACAACTAGCCGATTAATGAATTTTAAAATTAAAATAACTTAATTGGTGTCCATTTTACGCCAAATAGTTATAATTTTAAAAATCGTAATTTAATATGAGCCTCCCTAGATCAGTGGTTCTCAACCTTTTGAGATTCATGGACCACTTGGAAAAAGTGTGTCTTAGACGCGGTCCACTACGGAAAATTGTGCTACCGCCTTGCTGGAAATCTATATATAAATATACTTTGTATATAACTAGTTATTAGTATATATGTTAGTAAAAGTATAATAAAATGCTACAATTTGCGTGCTTCAAAAACAATATTCAATGAAAACAGATTGTCATGGCTTTCTTTTGTAATGAGCAAATGTTACTTATATTAGTCTTATACTTGTAGTATTATGTATTCAATTCTTATTGCTGACTATAAAAAAAAATTAAGTCATAAATAGTAGTTAGCATTAGTAAACATTAGTTTATTTAGTGTGAGCCTTGAGTTTGCCCTTTTGAGCACAGCACATCCAAACAAGATGTACTACTTGAGAGACTTCATTGTAGTTTATCTTCAAATCGGAAACGATGTTTATTTTGATTGTAACCAATGGAGAAAATCCACAATCACAAAGATATGATGTTGCAAATGGTAAAATTCTTTTAAAAGCTTTCTTAAACAGTTCTGAGTACTCCAACATTTCAACAAGCTCACTTTCTGATGCAACATATTCAAAGTAGTATCACTGGCTTTCACTGACTTGAAACCAACAAATACCTCTGAAAGTTCAAATCACCAAAGTAAAAGTTAAATTGATCCTGCGGTGATGGAATTTGATCAGAAATCAAATTTATCAACAGTTGTTTATGGTTTTCAGCATTTTCTGGTTTACCGGTAAATTCGTACAGTTGATCAATGTCAAAGTTACCCTTAAATAATCTTGTTTTACAAAGATCAAGCTTTTTCGTAAAAGCAGACACTTTGTCACTTAGAGTAATTAAATGTGTCTGCCTTCCTTGCAGAGATGAATTAAATTTATTCAGCTGTTCAAAAAAGCCAAATAAGCCAGAACTGCAACCCCTAAGCGGGCAAGTTACAAACTCTGATCTGGGTTGATCATTTACGATGACGCATATAAGCCCAAAGCGCAAATATTCTTCACTATACCGTCGTATAATCGATTTTTTTCAACTCCGTAACTGCATTGTATTCACACACAGATTGTGAGGATGAGTCTGAGGAATCAGTGCTGTCCTTAAGTTTGATTGTTTTCTTTATTAGAAATGTATCCATGTGCCAATCAATTTAATTTATTACTTTAAGAATTGTAATACCAATTTAAGGCTAATTTACTCAATGGATTCAAAGAATTATTTTTTAATGTCAATAATATTCTAGAATCTAGTGTGACATCATGTGATTTCCGTTTTAATAAACATAGAACCAAAACATATTATATTCGGCACTATGCTATCAACGTCGAGTGATTAAAATTAATCAATATGTTTAAAAAGTGACAAAATGTATGCCTTTTCATGTTTTTAATTTAAAAAAAATTAAATTTCATCCTTTGTTCGCGGACCATCAGGCCCATCCCTGCGGACCACTAGTGGTCTGCGGACCACAGGTTGAGAACCACTGCCCAAGATGAAGTTATAGGCGGAGATGGATCATTGATTGTTGTTAAAACTAATACCTGGTTCAAACCACAATGGAAGCGACTTTTTATTTATTTTAAAGGTAATTGTTGTTTTTTTAAAACCACAATGAGGGTGCTGGTAATTGTAATTTTTGTACTACTTTTTCTGAAAAGCGGAGACGTTGATTAAATATATTTTTAACAAATTTAGATTTTAGAATTAATACGCACACTCCTGCCTGTAAATAAATATAAACCCAGATCCATTAACATCTCATGCTAGGCGTGTATATATGTATAATATATATATATATGCGTATAAAGTAAAGGGCTGTCCATAAATGACGTCACGCGTCGTCACAAAAATATGTCCCCCATCCAATATGATTTTAGTAAAATGTGAAGTAGTCGTAACATTAATATTCCTATCTTGTGTTACGTCTAGTCGGATCCATATTAGTCCTATTATGACTAGTTGTAACACTAGCCAGAATAAAATTATTTCGCATTGTCAGTATTGTTACAACAAGTAGCAGCAGACACTTCATTATTTATCTAGACGTGCATATGTAAGCAAAAAGGTCTTTCTTCGTTATTTCTGGCATAGCAGAACGAATTTAATTTCTATGACTAGTCGTATCACTAGTTAGTAAACTACTGCTACGACTAGTGGTCACACTAATCAGTAAACTATGTTGTCATAGCAATAAAATTATTTCGTATTGTTAGGACAAGTCATAGCAGCAGACACTTCGTTATTTATTTAGACGTGCATACGTAAACAAAAAGGTTTTTCTTCCTTATTTCTTGCATACCAGATCGAATTTAATTGCTACGACTAGTCGTAGCAGTATCCAAAAAACTACTGCTACGACCAGTCGTAGCAATAAAATTATTCCGTATTGTTATGACAAGTCTTAGCAGCAGACACTTCATTATATTTATTTAAATATATTTAATCAACGAATCCGATTTTCAGAATAAGTAGTACAAAAATCACAATTACCAACACAATCATTTTGTCTTAAAAATAAAAAATTTAAATGAATTTTAAAGGCAAAAAAAAACTTGATTGGTGTCCATTTAATGAAAAAAAGTTATAATTTTAAAAAATCGTAAATTGACATGAGCTTCTCCAGCCAGGTGAAGTGATAAGCGGATGGATTGTTGTTACAACTGATATGTATGTGGTTCTAACCCCGATCTCCGGAGAAGTTAAACCACAATGAGTGTGCTGGTAATTGTAATTTTTGTACTACATGTACTTATTCTGAAACAGTGAAAAGCAGATACATTGATATTAAATAAATTTAGCTTTTAGAATTAATACACACACTCCTGCCTGTAAATATGCATTTTTTTGTCGTAACAAAACGAAATAATTTTATTGTTACGAAATACGACTAGTCATAACAATTACAATAGTAATAGGCAAAGTGCTTATTGATTATTGTTACTGTTACGACTAAAGTGGTATCTAAAAATTTATTCACACAGTTTTGGCTTTTCGACGCATTTTATTTAATAGCGTTATTTTGCCTATGTACACCGCAGCTAAAATAATGAGCCGATATCACTATATTTAGGCTAAAATGAGTAATTCACATGCAATTACTAATCATTAGTACTGAGATAATCAATTTTAATTTAAAAATTGATTTTTTAAGGTAGCGCTAGTCAGAGGTGTCACTAGTGTTGGTGTTACCCGGGGCGGTAGCTCATGGTGTCACGCCTTCACGACTTACCCCATAGAACTCCTCCGAGTCTTCCAGTGCCAAATAACGGTAACACATGAATTTTACATTTTGTCACCCCTTGTGGGGTGAAGTCTCCACCTTCAAGTATCTAGGGGCCATAATATCCGACACAGGCTCAAAGCCAGAAATTCTTGACAGAGTAGCCCAAACAATGGCAGCATTGAACAAATTAAAGCACATCTGGCAAAGTAAGAAGCTCTCCCTGAGATCAAAGATCCAGCTAATGCGCTCTCTAGCGATGTCTGTCTTTTTGTATGGTTGTGAGGCTTGGATGCTCACTGCAGACCTCCAAAGAAGAATAAATGCGCTAGAGATGAGATGTTTCAGAAAGATATTGAACATCCCTACACAGCGCACATCACAAATGAAGCGGTCCGCAACAAAATAAGTACTGTCATTGGCCCCTACGAGGACCTACTCACATCAATTAAGAAGAGGAAATTACGATGGTACGGACACGTGACAAGAACTGGAGGTCTCGCAAAAACCATATTACAAGGCACAGTCCAGGGAGGAAGGAAAAGAGGCAGACAAAAGAAGAGATGGGAGGACAATATCAAAGAGTGGACCGGCCTGTCATTCAGCGACTCTCAAAGGGCAGCACAGGACCGTGACAAATGGCGTGTGTTAGTGTGCAGTTCACGATGGTGCCCCAACGACCCAACAACGGGTTAAGGGATAGTTCAAGTTCACCCCTTGTGATGGTGTCACCCGGGGCGGCCCGCCCCCACTGCACCCCATAGTGACGCCACTGGTGCTAGTGCCCTCCAAAAAAATAATTAATAAAAAATATTTACAATTTTTTAGAATTTTAATCCCCAATACAGTCATGTATTTTAAAAAAAATATTTTTGTTTATTTAAACCATAATTATAATTAGGGTGTTGGCAAACCTGGGGATTGTAATTTGTGTACTGCTTATTGAATTCTGTAAAGCGGATACGTTGATTAAATAAATTTAGATTTTAGAATTAATACACACATAAATAAGACCAGATCTATTACTATTAATATCATATTATATATGCGTATAAAATATTATGAAGAGTTTGTAGTTTGTTAAGATATTCTAGTATAGTGAAATTAAATGTCATCGGCTAACAGCGGCTAGCACAAAAAATATTTGTCCCTTCATTAACGTTTAATGCCCCAAAGCGCGGAAATGCGCGCCTTGTCACTAATGCCAAAGCACGGTAATGCGCGCCTCGATAGCACTCTCTTTAGTAATGAAATTATAGAAAGCATAAATTCTTCAGTTAGCGAGAGATGCTTCAGTCGACTTCCGGCAATGGCGGCCGTTGACCTCGCTAGTGCTATCGCTCGATTCGCGACGTTTTTTGGTAGTTTTAACAGTTTTTTTTTGAAAATGTGATTTCACTATGCGTTATTGTAAAAATAATAGTATTAAACTACAGGTAAAATTAGTATTATGCTCAAGTCAAGACGGTCGTTTGGATACGTAGAATAACCATAGTCAGTAAAGTAAGACAATAATAATATAAATAAATAAATTTTAGGCAATTTTTTAAATTTCATAACCAGTTGATAGTAATAAACGGTAAATCCTTACGGGACTGAGGCGGAAGTTTGGCAAAAATCTTCTGGGGCATTAAACGTTAAAATTAAAATCCGCTACCATAAAATTCATAAATTTATTATAAAGTAATAAAAAGTCAATAAAGTGGCCAAGTGGCCACCAGGCCAAAATAATCGCCCACCCTGAATATGTGATATAAAACCAACAAGGCTTACTTGAAGTTTAAAAAAAATTAAATCTATTGTTTTAAGAATATGATAAACGATCCTCTTTAATAGTCTTTAACTTTAACCTTACTATTAGTATTAATTACTCTATTACTAATACTATTGTCTCGAATTAGTTTGGTCGACATTTTGGATTCAATTAACAAATCATGTGATTGAGTAAGACCCTAAACTTTTTAAGTTAAAGAGTTGCAAAAGTCACGTGAACAATTCAAAAATAGAAAATGTCCCCAAGCCCCAAAAGTCTTAACCAGAAAAGCAAGAAAATAAATAAATATATATAAAAAAAAGAAAAGATCATTAATATTTAGTAATTATATTTAATTAACACAGGAATTGAAAGTAAAATAATTTCCCCTTAAACCTTAAATAATGTTTACAGAGAATGATTTACATCAGTGTCATATAAAAAGTGGAACTAAGCTTTACTCATACAGTACAGGCCAGGACTCAGGGAGACTGATTGACTAGCCGGGTAGCCTTAAATTGTAAAAACTAGTTGCAGTTGAGTTGACTTTGGCAAAGTTTTGGCTTTGGCAGTTGCAGTCTTTGTAATTGTACACGTTGGTCTTGGTGTTGAGTGGACTGACTTCTCACTCCACTGTACTTTGTAATTTTGTTGTCGTTTTACTCTTGGCAGTCTTGGCCTTGGGGTGAGGGTGGTTTGGCAGGGATGGCAAATTTGTCTCAGACCAGGGGTTCCCAGCCTTTTTGTACTCTTAGAGCACACTCTAAAATATCGGTAGGAGTAGGGTGGCGGGCACCACCTATTTTTAATCGACAAACTCCTTCCATAACTTCTCATTTTCCCATAATTTATTTTCTTATATTCATAATTTATTAATAAATTAATTAAATAATAAACAAACATGTATTGTTTCAAAATAATTAAATTATTTTTCAAATTGCATACACAGATTGAGAGAGAAATGTAATTGCAAAATGTAAACAAACAACACAAATACAAAGAAAACATTTTGTTTAAAAAATATAATGTCAATGTGATCTTTGGCAGTGCATATCATTGGCCAGTGCCTCATAATTAGGAGAGTATGACGATAATCCTGCTACTGTTGGCAAACAATCATAAAGATGATAATCGGTGAGTCGAGATCTATATCTTGATTATATTAAGTTCATATTTGAAAATAATGATTCGCATAAATATGTCGAACCGAAAAATGGTTCAATTTTATATGCCATTTTTTTTTCAAAAACGGGCACTTTTCACTGTCCACTGTATTCCAAAAGTAAGTCACCTGATATTAAGGATTTTAGCAAAATATCATTCTTAAGGTCCAACATTTCTAACTCTAGTTCTTCTGTCTTACCTTGAACAAAATCTGCAATACATGCGGCCATTTACATTACATTTATTTGGCAAGTAAAAGGATTGATACAGAAGGAAACAATTTTGCTCGATACGTGTAATTTGCAAAAAATCTCTCTACAAACTGTTTTTTAAAACTTGAAGATGCTTAATTAATAATGACCAGTTTAGTTCATTGTTACAAGCATTTTCTTCATATGCTGGAAATGAACGAGAGAATCGATCTGCAGATGTGATATCAACAAATCCAATTTAGCTTTAAATGACTTTACAGAGCTTATCATTTCAGTAATGTTTTTGTCTTTCCCCTGCAGCTCCAAATTTAAAGAATTCAATTTTTCCATGATGTCTGTGAAAAATCCCAAATCAATCAGCCAGCTAGAGTCAGCTAGTTCATCATAATTTTCCTTTTCATCGTTTATAAATGTTTTTATTTCTTCAATTAAACTCAAAAATCTTGTAAGAACCTTTCCTTTACTGAGCCAACGTACTTCAGTATGCAGAATAAGATCATGTTCTTTATCTTCAGTATCTTCTAACAGGGCCTTGAAAAGTCGGTGTTGCAAAGGAGCTGCTCGAATATAATTGATTATTTTTGTAACTATTTTCATAACTTGTTCAAATGGCAATATTTTACAATACAGAGCTTCCTGGTGGATAATACAGTGGTAGAACATAAAGTTTGAAAATGATTCATCCTTCTTGCAGAGTGCAATAAATCTTTTGTTTTTACCTACCATTGCTGGTGCCCCATCGGTGGTTATCACAGACAGCTTGTGCAAAGGCATATTTATTGACTTGGCGTATGTTCTGAATGTGTTATAAATATCCTTATCCCTTGTCTGTCCTTTCATTGGTAATATTTGTAACATAACCTCTTTTACTGTGAAATTACTAAATACCATTCTCACCATAACTGCTAACTGTGCAGTGTCTGATATATCTGTTGACTCGTCAAATTGTCACAGTTAGTCTTTAAGTGAGTTTGTATGTCTGTTGAAATTGAATGTTTTCTTCTTGTGACGGTGTTATTTGACAACTGTAAGTCTTGTATTGCTGAGACAATCTCACGTTTCTTGGAAAATCCATCAAACAAACAATCGGGACCAGTCAAAAATATTTCCTGAAACAACTCACCATCAAAGAAAGGTTTCTTCTTTAGTGCGAGCATGTGAGAAATTTTGAAAGAAGCAATGGTGGCCTTTTTAGAATTTTCCACATGTCTAGTGAAAATAGTCTGTTGTGCAGTTAAACCTGATTTTAGTTGACATATTTTGTCTTTCTTACTTCAGATTTAAGTGGATAATTCACATCAAAAGTGGCATGAATTGTCTGAAAGTGTCGTTCAACATTATGTTTTCTCGTCACTGCAAAGCTACTACCACACAACAAACAGACGCATTTATTTTTCAAATTAACGATACAATATGATTCCTCCCAGTCAGTGTTAAAATTATAGGTTCGTTGTCTTATACTCGGTCCACTCATTTTAGGGCTAAAAAAATAAATAATAAATAGTATATGAACTATAATATAATATCAATGATATAGCAAAAGTCTGTTCTACATTAAATGCATACATGTATTATAACAAGGACTATAACTATCCCCACAATCATAATAGATTATTGCTTGTTAATATAATAGATTACGCATCTCGCTTTTGCCCCGTTATAAATTTACATATGGAATATCAAAACCCCTAATTCATGTTTCGTGAGACGAAGATGTCTCTTAGCTACTCGAACGGGGCAGCAATTGCATCACAAAGACAACAATGAGGTTCCAGGCAGGGAATGCTATTTGCACATCACTCCTTGTTCCAGGCTAGTGTGAAGAGTGTAGTCTGGCTCGCCGCCAGACAAGTTGCGACAAGTACTGTCAGCAAAGGAACCACTCATACATACAATATCGCAAACATACAAACGTATTTTATAAACCGAGGCACTCAATTCTAAGAAATAAATAAATATAATTCACATTTTAATTAATGTTTATGAAAAAATTCTGTCTCTGTGGCGGGCACATACAAATCGTTCCGCGTGCGACGGGGTTGGGAACCTCTGCATTAGACGATTAGTAATTAACAGTAATAGTAATATACATGTATAAATGTATATTAATAAATTATTACTCATTTTGGTTCTAATTTCCACTAATGGCAAATTTATAGAGCCTAATAAAGCTTTTGACTTTGATAATATTTAATAAATTTAAATTAACTCATTTGACATTTGGATTTTAGACCTTTTTTTTTATGACTTGCGGTTTAAGTTTAAGATTAAAAGTATTATAATTATATTACATAGTTACACATAGTATAATTTATAATAGTTATCAAGGTACCGTTATCAAAACCATCATATTCAGACTATTCATACCTCTGACTCTGAATTGAAGATAATACAAATTACAAATATTTTAAAAATATTTTTAACACAAAGGTATGTTGTGTTCATAATAATAATAATAATTTATATATTATAATTATATTAGTTTTTATATACATACAAATAAATTACCGGTAAATAATAAATAACTTAAATTATTAAAGTTTAAAAAGAAAAGATCTGATGAAGAATTTTTAAAAAAGTAAAGCTGTAATTAGTGTAATTAGTTAATTAGTAATATAGTATCAACACGGTTGATTCTAATTCTATACCATAACTGTAAAAATGCTCCTGCCCACTGTTTCATCTATTACAATTAATGAATCAAATTTTCGTCAGTGTTAGGCATCGGGTATTTTGGCACTATTTCATAGATACTACAGTTACAGACATTTAAATTTTAATTCAATTAATTTAAAAGTTAAGAAATGTTAGTAGACCCAATCCTTCTGGCTTCTCAAACATATGTAATCAATATAAAAAAAAAGTTTTATAGTTTATGTCTATTGATTCTTTTTTTAAAATTTTGTTGATGCCTTCTTTAAAAAAAAACAACTGATGCTGTTAAATATCTCAAATAAAACTAATTACAACGCCAGGGAATTCCACTCTTTTAATAGACATGAAAAAATATATACAAAGTTAAGTTTAAGGAAAATTGTTCTGTTCCTAAAACTAAAATTTTAAATAAGTTCAAGCATTCATTCTCAAACAGTTTTCCATTACAGAATAATTAAATCTTATGATGACTTTTAACTACAATAAATTTAAATACTTCTTACCTGTTCTTATGACCACTGTATAATCACAGAGAATGATTATATCTTGTTACTTAATTCCCATCCATCAAGTGTTAAACTGAGCCTTAAGGTTATTTCTTTTGTTTAAAAAGGGCTGGTAAAGACAGATTGCTTAGGTAGAAATGTCCCTATCAAATATTTATCAATCAGATGACAAGGATAACAATGATGTAAAATAGTTACACACATGATAAGTGTATCATCTTAATAATGTAACAGGGACAGGCTTTGACCTTGTGTGACAAAAAATAGTACTTTTCCCAATTAGTTATCTTTTGGATAAGATTTCACAGCCAATCTAGTGAGAAAATGGACTAAAGTTTTATAACAGAATTTTTAGAAGATGCTAATAGCAGATACTTTTATCACTTAAGAAAATGAATTGATAATTTTTAAGGAAAGTACTTACAAAGAGAATGATATGCATAGAATAATTATTGAAATTGATTTAAAGAATCTACATATCATTTAAACTTATACAAAAATATAAATTAAAATATACGTGTTACATAGCATCTATGACAAGTCCCCCTCCCCCCCCTTTTTTTTATATTCTTAGGTTGTTGTTTTTTTTTGTCCAAAGTCCCAACCTTTAGATTTGGGGCCGTCCATAAAGTACGTCACGCTCCAGAGGGGGGGAGGGGGTGTAAGAAATTGTGACAGGGGAGAAGGGAGGGCTCCGGCCATGTGTGACGTCACAGTGTTTTATATTAAATTGTAATTATTTTGTTTTAAAAAAAATTTTGTTCGAAAGTGTGACGTACTTGGGGGGGGGTCTGAATATTTGTGACGGGGGGGTCTGATATTTGTGACGGGGGAAGGGGGGGGTAAAATGGTCCAAAAAAGCGTGACGTACTTTATGGACGGCCCCTTTCTTTTTTAAATTACTAAAATTACCCTTTAAAACTTTAATTTGGTTATTTTATGGTTATTTAAGAATTTCTCTCTTATAGTTATGAAATTATCTTAAATTTCCTTCATCTTAACCCCAAAACCTTGAATTAAAAAAAAATTGATATTATTTTATGAATTAAAACTTTTGTATGTAATTGTTACTGAAAAACTTGTTATTTAGCTCCACTTTTCAATTTTTAATCTTAACTACATTGATGTTTTGCAGATTTTATTTTTCTAGTCTGTCACAGACAAAATATGCCTGGAACAACACATGTAGCACAGGTAAAAAATACATTTAGTTTTTGGATAACTTGGTTTCTACTCATATTCCAGAATATTAATTTATAGAATACGAGCAACCAAGCTCGTCCAAGGACGTTCCGCCACCGTTCGGTGGCATGTTGTAACTCCCTTTCAACAGCCGTCTCGACCGGCATACATGTGCATCACATCAAAAATACTATTCATTATAGTTAAAATAAATAACTCGTAAAAACAGAGCTTTTGACTATAAATCCCAACACGCATAACTCAAAATAAAGTCTTGGAAGAATTACTGCACCAAAAAATAACTCATTTTGAACGTCCGCGTAAACTTGATATGATTGGCTGTAGGAGTCATGTGTGTTTGAGAGAACAATCGCTATAGATGACATGACAGAACTTAGCCTTTTATTATATAGGATGTGCCAGACTTAGCATGCTTTGGCCAGTTTCACTGGCAAGCGAATGATTCAAAAATAAAAATAAATGATTTAATAATTTACTTCAAAGTGGAATTCTTACTTAGACACACAAACAGTTGCTGACCTCTGTACTAAAATATTATTCAAGAACTTAATTCTATTCTAATTTACAGATATAATAAAAATTAAAGACTGCCATTTTAGAAAATGTCAATGAAAATTTCTTGATTTAACCATTAAAATTTCATAAATTTAGATTGTTGATGTGGATTTAAAGTGGAAACTTAGCATGTCCATTAGCAGTAATGATGTCAGAAATTTGAATGAGCCTGTGGTTGCTATGACAGTTGTTACTACTGATGAGGCAGGTAACAAAATGAACAGGCCAGTGGAGATGACAGCAGCCAAATTCAGGGTAAAATATTTTTTTGAAGTTATACAATTCAATTTTATTGGCGAAAAATATCTTGATGCTGAACATATTTTTGATAGGATACATGGCTTTTTGTGTGTATTTTTCAACACTTTCAAACATAGATCAAATAGCATTTTTTAATGAAATAAATTGTCATTGGTAATTAAAATGAACAATGTTAAGTAGCCTTCTATGATTTAAAGTAATTTAAAGTACTTTTTGGACAGACAACCTCACCCCAATATACCTATACATGCCTTACTACGGTTGGCGGAATTGGTCCTAACCCTCAACTCGTTTCAGTTCAATGGTCAGTTCTTTGACCAAATCAGTGGGGTCGCCATGGGGACTAAAATGGGACCAAGCTATGCTTGGTTGTTCATGGGCCATTTCGAGCACAGAGTGGAAAAAGAATACACTGGTCGCCTCCCCGAATTCTATAAGAGATACATTGATGACGGCATTGGGGTAACTCATATGGAAAGGAGTGAACTTGACACGTTCATCAACTTTGTTGATTCTTTCCACCCCTCAATTAAGTTCACTCACACGATTTCCGAACTATCTGTTAACTTCCTGGACATTACTGTAACTCTCCAGAAAAACTGCCTCCTCACTTCGGCCTACTTCAAACCTACGGACAGCCACTCTTACCTATTCTATCCCTCGTCTCATCCCAAATCCTGTAAGGATTCTATTCCCTTTTCACAACTTCTTCGCCTCCGTAGGCTGTGTCAATCTAATGAGGACTTTTTGGAAATGGTGGAGTTTTTTAGACAAAGGTCTTACCCTGAAGCTATACTTCAATCTGCACTTCAGGGAGTTAAAAACTTCACTCGTGCCGACGCCTTTGTATCACGCTCCAGTGATAGTAATGAAAGGAGCAAATTGGTGCTCACATACCATCCCCACAACATCAGAGCCAAGGAAATATTTTTGAAAAACCGCACGATCCTCCTCGCAGACCCTGAGACAAACAACATATTTTCCACCCCACCCCTCATTGTATTCAGGAGGGACAAAAATCTGCGAGACCTATTAGTTTGTAGCCGTCTGCTTATTCCGTCCTCCCATCTGGGCACCAAGCCATGTGGTTGTAATCCCTGCAAGACATGTCCCTTTGTTACCCAGACGGACCAGATTGTCTTCCCTAAGGGGGTATTCAAGATTAGGAATGGCTATCTTTGTACCAGCCGCAATGTGGTCTACACCATTGTGTGTAAGCGCTGTCCTTTGAAGTACATAGGTGAGACAGGGAGGTTACTCTCGTGCCGCATCGCTGAGCATGTATGTGCCATTAAACAAGACAAACAATGTCCTGTCTCCCGACACTTCAATGGACGTGACCACATGGGCGTCGATGACATGTCTGTCACCGCCTTGGTTTCCTGTACAAACACACCCGGCCGGGTCAGTCTGGAGAATAGACTAATCCATGAGTATGGGACTCTTACACCACACGGGATCAACGTTGTGTTCGCACTGACAAGCTGATTGATTGGCCACACCCACCCTATCCTTTCCTATATAAGCTCTTACTTTTCTCTCCTTACTTTATCCCTACTGGACTGCTTGGATTTCACCGCAGCTAAGTGTTTTTTTATTATTATTTCGTGTTATTCGTTTCATGTGTCCGTTATTTGTCCGTTGAGGAAGGCTCTTTGCCGAAACGTTCGCTGTTGTGTTACGTCTTGTCAGGCCTACTAATACCCTGTTTTTATATTATAAATTTACCTTCTATGATTTAGCTTAGCTGAGTATGGATGGTAAAAAAAAGCCTTTGTAATAAATTTAAATATTGCTTGAGCTCAAATCATGAAAGCTCTTTTTTCTTTTTTTGTGCTTAATAGTGCATACACTTGAATTATTTTTTATCTTTGATTTCTGAGATACAGCTACATAGAGTGTAATTTTTTAAAGCTATCCACTTAACCTCCTCCCATTTCGGTGAGAATATGAATTAAAATTGATAGTAAACTTAATAACTTGTTCAAAATGTATTTGATTTTATAACTCTACCTCAGGAATTTCACCTTTTTAAGTGAGAATAAGTAACTGAAGAATATTTTTAAACTAAATCTTAATTCCATATAATAGTCAATTAATTCATTAAAGAAATGTAAATTGCAAAAAAATTCAAATATAATGATGAATATCTGATTTAAATTTAAGCTATTTTACTTAAAAGATATGATCTATCCAAATGTAAAAATGCTTAAATGTGCACTGTGTATGATGATGATGAATAGAAAATAGTTGTTTAAAATTAGGACAATAAAGTAGCCAATACATTTTTTAAAACATGATAATTTAATTAATTGATGAAATAAGTGTAAATAATGTTCTTAAAATTTGCATTTTTTAATGCATGATAATTCGTGGTGTTGTACAGTTTTGTGATCCCATCTGGTTTGAATGTATGATATAACCAGTTATTACCACCTAGTTTAAGGCTGCAAAGGAAAATCCACTCAACTGCAAAATGAGAATTCATTTTACAGACATTAAGACATTTTTTTCTTGATATTAAAACAGTTTGTATGGAAAGATTAACAAATAGCCTGGTTTACCAACCATGGCTCTAGCATGATGTATTTTATTTACTTGTGCAAATCCTCTATTTACATTCTGGTTTGGAGTAAAAGGTAATTTACTAATTTATTTTTAGGAATTCCTGAGCACTATGAAGCAAATACACGCGCAGATGGAGAATGCCAAAATTTTGTGATGATGATGACTCAAAGTTACTGATGAAATTCTGTAACTTATACCAATCAATTTAATGAGTGCATTAACAATTTGGACATTGGATAGTGTTGTATAGATGATTCTTTATCTCAATTAGGTTTAAAAAACCTCTTTAGATTTTTATTAATTTTCGTATCTTTAGGTTATTTTGGGAGTAACTTTCTATTTTCTTACGCGTTAAAGGCTATCTGATAGTTTTTATGACAATCACTTACATTGTTACTATAATGACATTTGCTGTAATATTTCCAAATACTTATTCAGTATGTAAAACAAAAATATAAAAAATAACATTACACACAAGATTTTAATCAGCATTTTACAATTACTTCATGTCATATACTTATATTGAAGGTATTTATTATGTGCATTGATGCCAATATTTTTATTTTTAATGGATGAGAAGGTTTCATAGACTCTGTTTACTAAAGATCTGTTCATCCATATTATTTGTGTTTCATTACAATTACATTCTTAGATGTTTACATCTTTCTATAACAAAAAACATATCAAAGTTCACTATATTACCACCTTTAGTTCTCCTGCAACTGCATGATGTTCGCACAATATGTGATAAAATTACAACTTTGTTATGTTTTGTTATGAAAATACAGATTTGAAAATGACAAAATGTTAGACATAATTTTTACACAATTTTTGCTTTTCTACATTATACTGAGTGAAATCACTTTAAAGTTGAAATGTCACATTTTTTTTAAATTAAATTTTTTCATAATTTCCCTGCCCAAAAATAAAGCACTCAAGATTTTAAATAACAAACTTAAATACATATTTACATTATATATATCTTTAATTGTGTTATTTGTTTAACATTTCATGAAATTGCCACTTGAAATATAAACATTTTTTATTAGTGGTTAATATCATGGTTCTTTTTTAATTCTGTTTTGATTTATTTTGTCAAAATTTTGGCTTGGGGAGTTGTAAAGTAAAGTTACCTTATGAAGAAACAAAAATAGATGAAAGGTAGATTGCACTTTGTTCAATAATCTATGTACCTTGTCCCTTTGGCAGACATCTTTAAATCGCTGACGTGGGCGATCTATCTTCCTCTTTCCAGTTCTCCATATAGGAGGTCCTTGGTGATGCGGCCAGGGCTCATACTTTTAATATGTCCTAGCCATCTCAGGCGTCTTTCACTAAGGATTGAGAACATGCTTTGGGTATGGCACGCTTTAGGACCTCACTATTAGGCACTTTGTCTTGCCATTTAATGCCAAGGTTGCGACACAGGCATCTCAAGTGGAAGCTTGCGCTCTTGGGGATGTATAAGAGGTCCATGTCTCGCTCCCGTATAGCAGTGTGGTGATGACGCAGGCTCTTTAGACACGCAGTTTAGTTTTCTCCGTTAGCTTGGTTTTTTGCCAGACCTGTTTATTTAATTTAGCCATTGTGGCAGCTGCCTTGCCCATTGTACTGTTTCGTCCTCGATAGACAGTGTATTGGAGATCTTGGACCCCAAGTAGGTGAAGCTGTCCACAACCTCCAAGTTTTCATTGTCGATATTGATGGTAGGAGGAGAACGTGTGTCTTGGGCCACGATGTTTGTCTTTTTCAAGCTGATTTGCAGACCAAATCCTTTGCAGGCATTGGAGAAGCTTGACATGAGTTTTTGCAAACCAGTTTCTGTGCATGCTGTTAGTGCTGCATCATCCGCAAAGAGTAGCTCACGAATTAGGATATCTGTCGTTTTGGTCTTGGCTCGGAGGCGGGCAGTGTTGAAAAGTCCTCCATCAGCTCTGGTGTGTAACCAGATTCCATCACTGCTATCCTTGAATCGAAGCGAACAGTGTTGGTGTGAATATACAACCTTGTTTCACTCCGCTGCGTACTGGAAAGGCTTCTGACGTAGCTCCATCGAACTGCACAAATATAGCTGTATAGGCTCTGATAATACAGCAGGCAAAATTCCATGCCTAAGGGTGAAAAAGTGTCAATACTAATTATGGTGTAGGTTTTTGGCAGGTTTGAAAGAACTTATTGGCCATGCTTCTTTTTGTTTTATAAATAGTACATAACTGACAGGCAATCTGCTTCATTTTAAAGCTAAATAAATTGTGGTTGCAAATGTAGTGGCATTGGAGCCTCAAGATGAATATTTTAATATTTAATATATTGAAAGTAACTTTGGAATGTTCGGATAATCATTTGGTTATCATTGATAGAATGTATCACTAAGTGTCTGTTATTTTTTTGTACATATTAAAAATTCTATCTAAAACAGTCTTTCGTGTCTTCTTTACAATTTTAATTTCCTTTTAAAAAAATCACATCAATCAAAATGGCTTATACTTATTACATTGTATTACATAATTTCTGGCCAAGTAATTGACAAATAACTTGTATTGATTAAACACAAGAAATGTTTATATATAATTGTTATTATTGACACATCTGCTTAAATGCTTAGAATCTGTTTATTACAGACAAAATGTAAAAATACACCTTCAACATGTGTTTTTATGATTAATTAATGAAAAGAATTACACATGTATTAATTTTTCAATGCATTTAAACCACAATTTGTACTAAAAAGAATGAATTTTAAGCTAAATATTGCATTTATTTAGTTCTTATGTAATTGATATAAAATGTTTTGAATAAGTTTTAGCTTTTCACTATTTTAACTGACATGGTATGGGTAGTCCTTTCAAACCTGCTAATAAGTTCTTTGCAGCAAGTACAGCCATAGCTTCCCTAGTGCTGTGAGTGGCGCTACCAATATGGGGAATCACGATGCAGTTGTCCAGTTTTAAAAGTGGGCTGTCAACTGGCAGGGGCTCTGGTGAGGTCACATCTAAACCTGCTGCTCTGATTTCTCCAGACTTGAGAGCGTTGTACAAGTCCCCCTGATTTACTATTCCACCTCTGCTGCTGTTAATAAATACAGCTGATGTCTTCATCTTTTTAAACACATCACTGTTGAAAAGTTCTTTTGTTTCAGAAGTGAGAGCACAACATGCAATTACGAAATCTGATATCTTCAGCAGGTCATCAAAGCTTTTATATTCAGCATTGATTTCTTTTGCTTCATCCTTTTCTGATCTTCCACTGTAAACAATTTTGGCCACACCAAATGGTTTCAGGCACTTGGCAACAGCTAAACCAATTCTCCCCAAGCCCACTATTCCAACAGTTGCTCCATCAAGTCCTGGACCACAGAGCCACATTGGCTTCCATGTCCCCCATTCTCCAGTCTCAACTGCCTTTATACCTGTTGAATTAGGGACAAAATAATATTCATTTTAAAATTTTACTCTTGCATATTTTCTTGAGGCCTTTTTATTTTTCTGGCTTACTTTCAACGGAATATTCAATCTGTGTTACCTGGTATTTTATTTATGATTCCTTGGAAGCTATTGAGGAAATAGTCGATAATACTTATACTTCAGTATTTCATAACATTTCTTTTAATCTTGTATTTGACTTTTAAAAAAATCTATTACAGACTATATAGAAGATTATTGCATCCTACGCTTATCCATGGTTTATATCTAGTCTTCCATTTTTATTAGATAGATTTTTGGTTTTCCTGGTTTCATCAGGCAACCCATACCACGTCCGAATTCTGGACAAGAAGAACGAGAATTTGTATGTATTTGTACTTGCATATGGAATAAGAAAAGTGTTTTTATCCCTATGTCTATCTGAGGGTTGTAATAGACTATCTTTGTGTTGTGTTTCCAAGTTAGAATTAATTGTCTTATGTATTATTACCACTCTGCTCTTTGTTCTTTTATTCTCTAGACTTAATTGTTCAGTTAAAATTATTCTAAAAAATAATCTTCTAAAAATATAGCATCTAGTGATTATTTCTGATAGGTCATATCATTTTAGTTATGATATCACAACAATATTTGTGTGCATGTTATGTTTTAAAAAATTTAAACTCTGCACCTCTAGCATTCCTTTGCCTCAACTAAGAAAATTGTTAGTTTGCTTTTTTGAAATTACTCTATCCAAAACTTGAATTTTAAAAAAATTATAAAATAGCCTTTAAAAATCTACCTTCTTTCAGCCTCCTAGATGTTGCTAAAAGTAGAGCAATGGTTAACTCTGCAGTTGCATTTGTTAAAATTCCAGGGGTATAACCCAACAATATTTTTCTTCTATTACACTCCTTTACATCTATATGATCATACCCCACGGACATGGTAGACACCACTTGCAGACTTGGTCCTGAAATTTAAAAAAATTTCCAACTTTAGATCAGTAGTGCAGAGAAAATGCTATATCTTTTAAAATTATAATTAATGCTTAATGCTATCATTTTAAAAATTTAATGACACAATATCAAGTACAAAGGGTGTGGGGTAATCACATATAATTATTCTTTAAAAACTAGAAGTATACAAACAGTTATGCTTTAAAAAAGGAAAACACAAGTAAAGAGAGCCATAACAACTTCCCACTTAGATATCAAACAATTTTATGTTGTCTTATATACGTATTTACACACAAAAGCAAAATACCTGTGCTATGATACAATTTTTTAGAAATTTACAACTGTATTAGGATGTAGTTCTTAATTGATATCCAACTTTGCATTAACATCATATTTTTAAAAATAATTTAATACATCTAAAATTGGTTAATTTTACATCAATATTTCTATAAATTACATCGTATATGAAATTTAATCTAATATATAATATATTAATTAATAAATTACATGGTTGAGCCTCTACACTTATTGAAAGTTTTAAATTGTGAATCGAAATATTTAAGAGAAAAACGCAGATTTATAAATGATGAATGATTTCTGTAGCTGACAGTATTATAACTATTTGTTTGGTTTTCTTGTATTCCCATGATCCATTTACAAACTTATCTTTATTTATTAAACATTAATTAAATTAAATATGAAAGTTTGGATTAAGTTACTTGTTAGTTAAAAAGTTAAAAGCAATTTTAATCTGCAAAATTTTAAATTATGACTTATTTATCTCAAAAGATTTGTTCCAGAAGCCATATTCATACAAATATACCTTCATATTTTATTTTTTAAAAATGTCATGCAAATGAATCAAATTATTAATTTCATTTAATGGATAATAATGTGTGGCAAACCAGAGAGAGGATAGGAAATTGAATGTGCAAGATGAATTTCAAAATGACTATTAGTGTCACTAGATCATCATGATGTGGGAAATCTTTTTTATTTCCTGGTTCTTCTTTTGTCTTCTGAAAAACGCTTTTAGTTTAATTCTTCTGTTTATTTTCCGGCCTTTCATTTCAATTTCATGCTTCGACTTCCATAGAGCTTAATACATTATTTCTTTCACATATTCATTTTTTACCTATGAAATCAATGTTATCTGTTGGCTCACTTGCAGCTTTTTGTCTTATTCAAAGAAAGTTAAGAAACCTATCACATGACGATTGCTTTTATCTCCATTTAAGAATGTTTCAGATATGGGACGATACACTGTCATTAATAAATATAGTTTTAAATATTTTTTTTACTAATGTTGCATTTTCGCCCAAATGAGACAAATGTTTACAATTTTTGGACCTAATTTGAAGTATTTTAGTATTTTAGGGATTCCTTTGTCTTTACTCTTCTTCATTTACAAGATCACTTCTAAATCATTAGTTTGTCTATGATTATGGTCAGTTCCTCCATCACTCCATGCCTACTTAATCTTAAAAGGTGTTGTCACCTCATGCATTTTGTCATTTGCATGCCATACCCAAGTCCAAAGTCAAAGTAGTATAGTATAGCCAAGCTACTGTTTATGTTTAAATGAATTTAATACTTTAATTTTGAATTTTACTAGTTGATAGATATCTTTATCTTATCTATACAGACGCTCCTTCTATGCAGAAGATAGTTGCGTCCACAGACCATGACAGATGATCTGTTGGCAAGTGATGCAGCGTTCACAGGCCACGGCTTTGTGGGTTCCACGCATTACCCAGCCGCCTAACTACATGTAGTGTTAGGTACCCATTCGGAGCGGGGTGACAAACCTTTGCCTTTACACGGATGCGCACCCGTGACCATCGGTACGACAGTCCAGTGCGCTGCCACTTGACCACCGCGTAATAACATATATATTTTTGAGCAAAACAAAATCAAGGAGACCTGCTTCATTAAGCAATTCTTCATCAATTTTATCTGTCAGCAAGCAAAACAAGCCATTAATGCCTCCGACTGCAGATAAGTACTCTTTACGTGGTGGTGGGTCATCAAAATTCCAACTTATTACGTCACATTCAGAAGCTATCAATGAATAGGCCTTCTCTGGTATTCGTCTGCTAATAAATACCCGAGGTCTGTTTTGATCCTCGGTATTCATTTTGTCGGTGTTGTAAATAATATCGGTTGGCAACACGTTTTTGTGTGATGACAATGAGTAAAAGCATTGAGCCCTTGTTTTTGTTATGAGAAATCGAGGTCTAAAGACTTGCATTGGGTTAGATATATTCTTATTTCTCGTATATTTGTATAGAAACCCTTAAGTGGGCTGTCAGTAACTATGAAGTAAACATTTGAATTTGTTAGTTAAAATTTCATCTTTCGATTTTAATTTTGTGTTAATTGCTTCCCTTGTATGATTAGTTTAGTCTTTCTATTTGAAAGTGCTCTCCCATTTATTTGTTCACCTGGTCTTTTTTTGGATATCACATGACCTTTAACCAGATAAACAACTGGTGATAGATGAATAGGTTTTAAAAGTCCTGATAACTGATAGTAAGACCCAAGGCCAAGAAATTTACGACGTGAACAAAGGTTTGAGAAAATATAAAATATTTAAATCAAAGGTCAAACACAACGTTGCGTTCTGAAATCTTTTTAGTTTATGAAATAAAGCAGGGTAATCCTGCAGATTTTACACGTATATTATACTTTATTATTTCAAAGCGAAATTTAATTTTCTCATGAGAACTTACATTTTTAATTTATTAAATGCATTATTATGTGTCGTATTTCAGCTATTACAGCGCTAATTTGTGAGTCTTTTTAATTTCAAATGCATTTTTTCGGCTCTATATAATACATAATGTGGTCACGATACGTCCATTTTGTTTACCTAGCGAACTGCTGCCAGATGTTTTTTACCTGGCTCGACCGATGCTAAAATAAATTTACTGACTGAAGATATTTTTTAAAAAGTATTATTCATCTATTTTAATGTTCTTAGAAGATAAATAAATATTTTAAAGACAATTTCTTTTTCTTATTTCGTTACTAAATGTTTTATTCTTATTTTCTTTGTTTGTAAGTGAGAAATTTCCATTTGGCATCTTATCGGACAATCCGGCATGTAGTTTGATAATTTAAAAAAATGGTTGCATCATCATCAGACTATTTACTGTTGAGAGCCGAAAAAATGGCTTAGAAATTAGAAAGACTTACAAATTAGCGCTGTAATAGCTGAAATACAACATATAATTATGCATTTAATAAATTAAAAACGAAAGTTCTCAAGAGAAAATTAAATTTCGCTGTGAAATAATAAATTATAATATACGTGTAAAATCTGCAGGATTACCTAAAGCAGTTTATTTAATAAGTTAATTAAATATTGACATTTAATATTTTTATATACTAAACTAAACTATACTATACTTATACTAAGTTATACTTATACTGCTAACTACTATACATGTATTTTTTGTAACATGACACATGTATTCCGTTAAAAGTAAAAGTAATAAAAGCAAAGAGTTTTAAAGAGAATACCCGTGGTGTGCTCCATCATACTCCATGTATGGTATTTTTGGCTGCTATATTATTTTTTTTAAATATTTTAATTTAAAAAATAGACAACTAAACCTAACCCAGACTCTAAAACTACAACCTTAATTACGTTTATGGATAAAATAAATTAAATAATTGCACTTATTCCCTTTTCAAATTCAAGTCAAGTGTAAAAATACATTTCATTCCCGGAAGTATGCCTGGCTCTGCCATAACAACAATGTAAATAGTTGAGCGCACCGTTCTCTTTGCTTTAGCCAATATTCCCAGTGCCAGCGACCAGTTTGTCCCGACCAGTCAGTTTGAGTCAGTCCATTGTCATATTGAATCATTATTGAATAATGTAACCACCATGACCATTACATTACTAATTTACTACTATTTATTGTCAATAGCTCGATGCAGCGACAGTCTAATGAGTACTATGACTAAACTAATCAATCATGCCATGCAGCTCCCTTTGGGGCCGTCCATAAATGACGTCACACGATTTTGGCAGATTTTTCACTCCCCCCCCCCGTCACGCGTCGTCACGAAATCTTAGACCCCCCTTACACCCCTCAGCCGACGCCGCGCGCCGAATACGCCACAAAATTTTCGTCCGCCGAAAATCCGCCGGAAAATATGTGGCGCGCCGCATTAGCCGCCGTATTTTGTCTGCCGTAAATCCGCCGAAAAATGAATGAGCCGCCGTAACGTAATTTTTTTCTTCTTAAGATTAATTGCATTCCGTTTTAAGATCGAGTGCATTTTTAGAATAACCGTCGCCGAAAGTGTGACAAAAACTAGTTATTTGTACAGTTTTTTTTTAAACCTAAATAATCATTGATACAGTTCTTGCAAGTTATCTTTTTCTTACAATCTTAAATTTTAAAATACTAATTAAAATACAAATAAATAAATTAATTAATTTAAGTTATCGTTAAGCTTTGTCGTAAATAGGCGATTTATTATTACTCAATTATGACTCAACGATCTTCTACTAGCAGATAGGTATAAGCCTAAATTAATTGTTTCAATTAACTAGATACTAGTTTAGTCAATAACTGATGACGATGATCTTTAAGGGTGATCCTGAAGTTTTAGCACGTAAATTGTTTTGCTGCGAATTTTAATTTTCTCTTGAGAACTTTCATTTTTAATTTATTAAATGCATTTATATATGTTATATTTTAGTTATTATAGCGCTAATTTGTAAGGCTTTTAAATTTATAAGGCTTTTTCGGCCCTTGACGCTACATAATCGGAGTAGGATACAACATTTTTGTTTATCTAGCACCCTGCTAGCTAGATTTTTTTTACCTGGAACGACCCATGCTAAAACAAATTTACCGACTGCAGATGTTTTTAAAGAAAGTTTCATTCATCTATTTTAGAATTCTTAGAAGATCAATAAATATTTTAATGACAATTTCATTTTGTATTGCCTTACTAGATGTTTGATTCTTTTTTGTATGTTTGTAAGTGAGAAAATTTCATTTGGCCTCTTGCTGTGACAACCCAGCCAGTAGCGTGCTAGATAAACAAAATGGATGTATCCTACTCCAGTGCTTCTCAAAGTGGTGGTCCGCGGACCAGTGCCGGTCCGTGGGCCATCCGCTGCCGGTCCACAGATGTTCTAAAAAAAGGACAGAAAAAATTGTCAGTGCAGGGAAAATAGTGCACCGGTCCCTGGTGCAATGGAAAAAATTCCTGGCGGTCTGCCATACTAAAAAGTTTGAGAAGCACTGTCCTACTCTACTCTGATTATGTAGCGTCAAGGGCTGAAAACATCCTTATAAATTAAAAAGCCTTACAAATTAGCGCTATACTAGCTAAAATATAACATATATAAATGCATTTATTAAATTAAAAACGAAAGTTCTCATGAGAAAATTAAAATTCGCAGTGAAATAATATACGTGCTAAGACTGCAGGATTACCTTTTTATGATACACCATTTCTGATGTATAAATTCTTTATGACTATATGATTATTTTAAGTGAACTCAAATGTCAGCAAATGTCATCTATACCGGGAAGAGAGGCAGTTCATTAAAAACCTACAAGTAAAACCTAAACCGCCTAGCCTACATGGAAATTCTAAAGCACAATGCTGGAAATATTTTGGTGGCCTGTTCTCTGCTGATGGGAGAAATGTAGACGAAGGTTGAGTTTATTGTCAGCTGTGTCTCACTGCTCAGCAGTCATTGGGTGACAAGGGTCACATTTCAAAAGTAAACAATTTTTTCCGCAATTTCATCAAGTGGCAATATGAATCTTCACTTAAGTGTCAAGCACAATGTTTCAGTACAAAGTCAAGAAAAGTCATAAAATTTTGGGATATTTCCATAAGTATGGAGAAGGCAACAGTCAATGTCAGGCAACATCAAGTCATGAACTGACAAGAGATATTGTTATCTGGTTCTTTAGAGACTTGCTCGCCTTTGAAAATGTTGCTAAAGATGGTTTTGACTTCTTCAAAATTAATTGCCCTTCTCTCAACATACCGGCACCTGTAACACTTGCTGGAACATCCTTGGATGATGTTTACGAATATTTTGCTGCAAATGTCAAATTAAGGAGAAATCCGGCTAATCCGGAACCAGCCGAAAAATTATGTCAGCCAGCCGAAATGTTAAAATCCAGATATCAGCCGAAAAATTGTGTAAGCAAGCCGAAATTTTAAAAAAAATTTGGCTGGCAGGTCTACCCTCCTCCAATATGACGTCACAAAGCTTTGACCCCACCATAAAAGCTGTATTTTCTATTTGAAAAAGAGCATTTACAGATCACTTTTTGGTCAATTAAGTATGTTTTTAGTGTAAGGTTGCACTCTAATATTATAACACGCGTGTAGCCAAGTAAAATGTCATAAAATAAATTGTAAAAAATTAAATATTTAATTCGAACTTTTATTTAAAGTTGCAAATTTTGATGTGACGTCACATTTCTCAAAGACTCCCCCTCCCCCTCGTCACACATCGTCAAAAATGTGGGGGGCCCCCCTCACCCTAGGTGCGTGACGTCATTTATGGACGGCCCCTTAACATTTTAATTTTAAAATTTAAAGTTACTTTCGGGAATAGCGTTTTCCCACTTCCTATTTACTCATTTCACATAGTCATAGTCTACATACTGCAGTCAGTTTAGTAGTGGCATTAGTTTTGGACTTGACACTTGGCTCTCAATAATGTAATAAATTCATCATGTCAATATTATGAACAATGTTCCCTTTAAGCCTTGGGGCTGTGTGCCCGCGCAGATATCTCTGACCGACGGCACGCAGCAGTTTAGAGTTATTGCGCAGCAAATTTTGTTAAATATTGCACAAAAAATCGATGCTGTGCAACTTTTTAATTTGAACACAGACCAACGAACCATAGAGGGAACATTGATTATGAATGAACTTGATCCTTTTATTTTTTCCACACACTTATTTTTCAATTGTCAATATTAATACTTTAATTTTTCAGTGATATTCTTTTAAACATGGCACCCTCATCTGCTACGGGAGCTGGGGTTCTTTACCAGTATACCAATTGTCGAATTCTAAGGAATGGAAAGATCTTTCATGATGATTTGTGGGTTAGAAATGGAATCATCATGGACCCAGAAATCCTATTTTATGTTGAAAAAGTCTATGCAGATGAAAAAATTGATTGCCAGAATGCCATTATAGCACCAGGGTTTATTGATGTGCAAATAAATGGTGAGTTGATCATACGATGATTTGTTCATGCTGAAACTCCATTTCTTTAAAACAAATTACTCATTCAAATGATTAAGAGATGCCTTAGCATTGTAGTTGCTAATTTAATTAGCTTCAAATTAATACTTCGACTTTCTGCAGGTGGCTTTGGATATGATTTTTCCACTGATGCAAATGTGGAGGAAGGCGTTAAAAAGGTTGCACATGGGATTCTTGCACATGGAGTCACCTCTTTCTGTCCAACTGTTATCACTTCAACACCTGAATTTTACAAGAAGGTGTGGAAAATTTTTCTGAATTTTTGTCATACATTTTTATTTAAATATAAAAAGAAACAGAAAATTATTTATAATATAGATATGAATAACCCAGATTACATAACGAATGGAGCAGTTCTAGCAGGAGTAAAAACAGTAGAGTCTGGGGAGAAAAACAGCATTAATGTACTTTCAAAATACTATTTTCATAACATTTCTTGATATGGCAGCAAATAGCAAAAGCTGAAATCTTTAATGGCAAAGAGCGTTAAATAACTTATATTTGCTGAAGATTTCTTATAATTGGACATCAACAACTTAAGTGGTGAACCTAATTAAAAACATAATAATTTATTTTAAAATGATCAGAGTGTTAATTGTGGGCCCTTAATAAGAAATAGAAGTAGAATTTCCATTTTCTTTAGCAAGTTTGCCTAAGTTATTTATTTTTTAAAAATCAAAATGTTCCAAAATAAATTTGGATTGAAAGAATATTTTATTTACTTTATATCCTTATGCATTTTATAATTATAGAGTTATTAATTGAATAATGTTTAATAATTTATTTGTTGATTTGAACAAGTAAAATGAAATCATTGCAACTTAAAAAAATTATGAAAATGAAAAGCCAAAGAGATTTGTTTCATCATGATCAAATTCTTTCTAATACATTTTTGCTGTGATCAAGATCTTCAAATAAATAACAGCCTTGGGATTTTTTAGTCCACTCGCATTTCTATTTTAAGAAAGTTATTTTTTAATTTGTTCTTTTATTTTTCTTAATTAAAGAGATACATTATTATATTTTTTTCAGCTTCTTCCCCGAATCAAGAAATGTAATGGAAGTGAAAAGGGAGCAGGTGTAATTGGTAAGGTCCATATTTAGGTTGTTAATGGTTAACCAGTTCACTTGTCCTAATTTAAAGAGAATGATCGGTCATGCTTAATTTGGACGTCTTAACCCTAACTTCAATTCGTTCATATTATTAACTAGAGTTGTTTTTGTTTTTTTGGTCAAATCTTAAAAACAATACTGTAATTAAATTTCCATTTAAATATACAATAATCCTGACGAGTTGACAATTGTAAAATAATATGCCATTTTAATATATTTTAAAAAATCACTTATCATCAATGTTTGTTTTGCTCACAAATTTTGTTGGTGAATTCACTGAGTTAAGGTGAATTGTGCAAGAGAGCTGAATAGGAGCCATGGTGACATCAAGGCCCAAGGGCCAGTATTGCTAAATTCATTACACTCTTTTGTTAGTTCTGAGAACTTAAGGAAAAATACCTCCTTTCTGCTAACGGATGGTTAATCGGTATTATTTTGAATGGTTAATTAGCTCTCAAAAACTAGCTGTCTTAACAACTTTAGTCCATAATATCTTTTTATGATTCCTATTTAAACATTAAATTAATTTTTAAAATTTTATTATATCAATATACTTGTGTGTTATTTTTCTTGGACCTGGAAAGCATGAAAGAATGGTAGCTCAGGTAGTTTTTCAAATGTAAAATGATTTAATATGAGATGAAATAACACCTCATTAACAAATAATTCATTCTTTTTGTTTCTTTTCTCTTTAATAGGCATCCATGTTGAAGGGCCTTTCATTAGCTCAGAAAGAATAGGAGCTCATCCTAGGCAGTTAGTGAGGGACTTTGACAATGGATTTTCTGATGTGCTTGCCATTTATGGAGACATTACAAATATAGCGATTGTTACACTGGCTCCTGAGAAAAAGAATTCCTTGCATGTGATTGAAGAATTCTGCAAACAGGGAATAGTTGTTTCAGTTGGTAAGTAGTTAGACCAATGTTTGATTATACATTTTTTTGAAAGTGTTAAATGAAGAAGAAAAAAAAAGGATACTAATTTTTTGAATTAGCTTTAGTTTTTGTCAAATCAAATATTTTTTTTATCTTTTTGAAATTTTACTGTTATAAGTCTAAGCAGATCTGCTCAAGTAAAAAAACATAATGGTTTTCAGTTTATGATGATTGCAATTAAACTTTAAAAAAATTTTTTTTTAAATTAGGTCAGTTTTTAATAAGTTTTTCTTCTTCAGATTATAATTATACTTTATATTTTAATGTTTTTAAAATAGTATAAACCTTTGATTTAAAAAAAAACAATAATTCATGAACAATAAAGTTTTTAATATATTTTTTAAAGCTTTGTAATGGTTTCAAGCATAATTGTTAAATTAGTATTTAACTATATTTTGTAGTTATAATATGAACTTTTTTAAACATTTTAGTTCAGTTTACTTTTTCTCATTTTTCCCAGCCAAATATACAACTTTAAAGTGTATAATTTAAAAAAATAAATTTAATTAATATTAATAGGGTTATATTATAAAACTGAATTACAGTGGGGCCCGCTTAAGTCGACGGCCTTGGGGTATGAAAAATGGCGCCGAGATAACCGTTCACGGAGTTAAACGAAAACCAATATGGCGGCAAAATATTAACATGTGCTTGAAATTTCTTTATAATTATATACATGATGTACGTTAATTAGTGATGGGACGATTAATCGGAATCGTATCGGAATATCGGGACCCTATTTCTTCACTCTTTCCTAAGGTTGTTAAGACCGTTCGTTTTTAAGGACCGTTTAAGTTTAAATATAACCTTTTATTGCGTCAGCACAGTTTTTTTTCCCTAGTACATAACTACATGTATAAGGAATTCATCCAGTCCTGCCTGACACACCTCGTGCGCGCGCAGGGTCCGCTGGTGACTTTCCTTACAAGCTACACAAATACATAGCCAACCCCGTCCCCTCAGCTTACAATGGACTCAGAATTCCTTCGGTAACTTGAGTGCTAATCCGACTAACCAACAACAATGGTGTGGGAGATTGAGAGTGGGGGTGGGTAAACTGTCTGTAGTCTGTTATACTGTATTATATATTTTAAAATCTGGGGAGCCTTGTTTACAGTAAGCACCCTATAATTTTGGTATCGTCCCATCACTAGCATTAATAAATGAGAATGTACATGCACATGTTTTTGTAGTTTTTTTTTACACAACAGCGTTGCTGTTATTTGTCTATCATGACCTATATATGACTCATGCCAAAGTAAACTCTTCTCTATAAAAACGTACACAAATAAATTAGGAACTCCTTTTGAACCTTCAACTTTGACACATTTTAATTAATTCTAACCAATAGTTAAATGGCTTTTGCACACGTCCACTTCTTATGAATGAAACAATGAGAATAAAGCAGTAGTAATTGAGTCAAAATGAGGTTGAAGGATGAATGGTTGCCAATGACAAAAAGTCTGCACACGGTATATTTTGTTATTCCATACGATCCCCTCAGCTTACAATGGACTTAGAGTGGGGGTGGGTAAACTGTCTGTTTTTTTGCCGTTATTTGTTTGATGAAGCGATCGGCATGCTATAAAAATGTACATTCATGTTTGCTAACAACAAAAGGTATATGTGCACCAACTAACAGCAGAAATTTACAAATATAAAATAAAAACCAACGTCGATTATCGATACAAACTTTTATTATATTTGACACAGCTCTGAAAAGTTTCGTACATGCAGTTTTTATAGTTTCTTTAGAAAGTCTATAATGCTTTGTTGCTTTTTGCCTTTAACAGTCTGCTTGAAAACAAAGGCTTCAATACTATTTATGCTTTCTAAAACAGTTTCATCTCCTACAAAAGAACCATACCGTCGAATTTTCTGTAGACTTTCTACTACCTCATCAGCTGAGGGAATTGGTTCCAAATCTTCATCCGCATCTTCTTCATCTTCTTTGTCATTGCCGCATGCAGACGTGCTTGCCTGTACAGACTGCACACTTGATACAATGTCTTCATCGGTGATCACGCCATCAGTAACGTTATTGAAGGATCAATGTTATTGGTTAGCTCTGATAAACGTAACCAATAGTAAAACTTTTTATAAGACACACGCCAAAATACGGTAGCGAGATGGTGAGTGGCAACGATAACTAACATTTTCAAAAGCTGGCGATGGGTATAGTACCAAAAGTAAGTTATAACACAGCGATGAGATTTGAACGCAAGGGGGCTGTGACGTCACCAGCAGACCTCGCGTAGGCCGGAAATTTGATGTTGGTTATAAAAAATCGATAACTAACATTTTCAAAAGCTGGCGATTGGTATACATGTGTAGTACCAGAAGCAACACAGCGCTGAGAGATGAGTGCAAGCGGGCTGTGACATCACCAGCAGACCTAGCGAAATTCGATGCCTTCCCTTTGTCATTCAAAATCACATCTAACATTTTCAAAAGCTTGCGATTGGTCATGGGGATCGAGATAACCATGCTAAGTGGCAAATTTGACCCACTTTTGTGCTCGAAATATTAGGGTTCGGCGACTTAAAAAAATCGAATTAACCGCTGAAAAAATGCAAAGACAAAGAGAGAATTTGGCGGTTTAAAAAAAAACAACGTCGTCTTAATAGAGCTGGCGAGTTAACCAGGGCTCGAGTTAAGTGAGCCCCACTGTATGTTTTTGTTATGCTTGTTCAATTTGTGCTTTATTTATTGTTCAGGTCATTCCAGTGCCAACTTGGTGGAAGGTGAGGAGGCGGTACGATCAGGGGCAAGGTTTATCACACATCTTTTTAACTGCATGCTGCCTGTGAGTTGCAATGTTTTAGTTGTTTTAGCAGTGGGGCTTTTTAATGAAATAATTTACTTTTTTTAAAAAGTGGTATTACAAACCATGAAATCATTAATTGTAAACAAACCTTAATGGGATAGTTAAATAACTTCCGATAAACACATTTCTTTTCTGTTAAAACATCTGTTATTTTAAATCACAAATATAAGAAAAGAAAATAATACATGTAGGTTTAGAGCAGTGGTTCCTAACCTTCAGATGCCAAAAAAAGTTCATGCACCCCCTCGTGAAACTTGCCGAAAATGCATAATAAACTAAGTTTATTTTAGGAACACAACAGTTTTTACCATAGGCAACAGGGAATTTAGTGAGAGATCTGCTGCTTCTTATGATCAATCAGCAATTTAAATCTGGGGACTGTTTTTGACAAAGCAACTCTCATGTCATCCTCTGCATTCAACGTATTCCTTTCCTTGGTTTTAATCGTCAAAGGTGTGGAGAATCCTGCTTCACTGAGATAGGTTGTGGCAAATGGAAGGAGAGTCAGTACTGCCCTCTTGGCTAGTTGTGGGTAGGAATCTAACTGGGCACACCAAAATTCAATCAAGGTATTGCAACTGAAGGCACTCATCAGTACTTCTCTGGTTCTCAAATCAATCAGGTCATCTTAAGCAAAGTCACTGTCATCAATGTTGTCCAAGTCACAGAGAAAAGTATTGTGAATCCAAAGGTATTTCCTAGCAATTTCTGGACAGAAATACCCATCAAAGGACCTTTGCAGTGTTGAAAGGTGCTCTGAAATTTCCCCTTTGATGTTGTCAGGCAGTGATCCCTCAGTGCTTCCTTCTGCACTAGATATTACAACTTCATCCAAGAGTGGAAAGTTGGCCAAGTTGGACTTTTCTAGTCGTCGTTGGAATAGTGGCACTTTGTTAAGGAAGGCTTGCAATCTCTCAGTAGCATCCATTACAGTCACAGCAGATCCTTGGAGAGATGTGTTCAACTCATTCAAGATGGTGAAGATGTCAGCCAGGTATGCCAAGTAACTAATGAAATTTGGACAGTCAAACTTGTCAGCAAAGTCACTCTTTTTTCCTCGCAAGAAAATGGCAAGCTCCAAAATGGCAAGCTCCACTCTCAGTTCTACTAACCAAGAAAGTATCCGTCCCCTGGACAACCGGCGCACCTCAGTGTGGTAGAGCAGAACTTCATGTTCAGAGACCACCTCCTGATAGAACAACTTGAAGAGGCAGTGGTTCAAGGCATGTGAGTGGATAAAATTTACAACTTGGACTGCATTAGAAAGAACTGACTTCAAGGTTGGAGGTAGAGTTTTGCATGCCAGGGCCCGACGATGAAGAATACACTGTGTAGTGACAATATCTGGAACTTCTTTCTTTACCAGTGCTGAAAATCCTGAAAATCTCGCACAAGACTTGATCCAGAATGTCTGCAGCCCTGTCACTAATCCTGGAATGAATAGTGTCATTGGACAAAGCAACTTTCTCAACCTGCTTCCTCTGCTGGTGACCACACATCAGTTTCACCATCTCCAGAGCACAAGGCTTCACCAAAGTTCTCCAATGGTGTGGGGCTTCTTGTTCATTGCAAAATGATATGAAACCTTGAATGATGCCTCCGGTGCAGGTTTCTGTGACAAAGAAAATCCAAGCTTGGGCAAGGTACCTGAGGTCAAGAAGCGAGCTCTCTTCTGCTTGAAGACTGTCCTTGGAATTGGATGGATGGACTTTCTCCAAGTGCTCTCGGAGTAACAGGCTTCATGTTGTCATTGCACAGAATTTTCCCACAGAGGAAGCACCGAGGCTTTTGTGTTCCATCTCTCTCTCTCTCTTTTTATTATTTATTAATGATTTTGAGGGGGTGATGACATCGGAAAGTCGTACCAGTCACAGGCAAATTTTTAACTGACGAAGTTGATGTTTTAATGACCGGAATTGGATGCTCAACTCAGGATTTTAGGCTTCAGTGACGAATAATGGCTTACAATTAACGTTTTTAAGACCTTTGCAGCGTACCGAGCAATAAAAGTGAAGGAAAAAAATCCCAACGTTTACAACCTCTCAAAACAGTTAGAGGGTCACCGGAAGACATATATCTGACGTATTTGATGACAAAATTAAATTGTTTTTAGAAAACTGTGACTTAAAACACAAAATTCCGAGGAACATGTAGAGCGAACCGTTCATTTTGCGAAAAGGTTTTTCCGTCAATTTTCGACATGCGCAGAACGAACCTTGGGGGTGCATGCACCACTGGTTAGGAACCCCTGGTTTAGAGGAAGTAAATGAGTCGATTGCTCACACAGGCAATCAATGATCTTCACCCACTTTTATTTATATTTTCCCCAAATATGCTCTTGATACTTTGTAATTGGTTATAAAAACAGGTAAAGGAATTATTGTTGTAAGTTATGTAATTTACAAGTATTGAATGAAAATGGCCTTATAATTTCTTTTGTCTGTTAGTTTCATCATCGAGACCCTCATCTTGTTGGCTTGTTGACCAGTGAAAAGCTTCCACGCAATCGCCACATTTATTATGGTATTATTGCTGATGGCATTCATACACATCCTGCTGCACTTCGCATAGCTCACAGGGTTCACCCTAAAGGTCAGGGACTAAAAATTGTCTATTAATACATTAACAGATTCTGGTTTTATAAAATTTCTTTTATTAAAACCATGATATAATAATTTAAAGGTAATTGACGTGTTTTGAAAGTTCTTAACTTTTCAGTAAGCCTTGAAGGAACAAGGGCAAAGATTCATTTACTTAATTATTAATTTTGCTTGAGATAGAATCAAATTTATATCCATACCTAATTCCATGTCCATTTTTAATTTGAAGGTGATAGTTATTTTAAAAATTTGATTTGTAAATTATTTTTTTTGAAAAATAAAAAATAAAATGGGGCTATTGTATGGATATGATTAATCTACATTGTTTTGTTTTACTCTGATTTCACAGGCACTGTACTCATTACTGATGCCATTCAGGCTATGGGCCTGCCTGATGGAACTTATCCATTTGGTGAGCAGACCATTGTTGTAGAGGGTCAACGTTCCTACATTAAAGGAACAAACACATTAGCTGGAAGGTAAACAAACTTGGTTGTGTGATCTGTGATTTGTAGGGACATCATTTGTGTTGTTTTGTTGTATTGACACAGGTGAATCCATAGAATCTGTCTTAAAACCAGTTTACATATGAAGACTAGTTACTAAACTTCTATAGCAGGGGTCGGGAAACCATGGCTCGCGAGCCAGATGTGGCTCTATTGATGGTTGCATCTGGCTCTCAGACAAATATTCGATTATTAAAAAAAAAGGTTATTCAGACTCCTTTGATCTACATATTAATTGCATATAAAAACTGCATAACAATGTTATTAAAAAGAATTCAGAGACAATTATTGTACTTAAAAGTGTTGAAATTACACAAAATGCACACATTTACTTGAATTTTTAGATTTAAACATAAGATAATGTATGGCTCTCACAGAATTACTTTTCAAAATATGTGGTGTTTATGGCTCTCTCACGCAAAAAAGTTTCTCGACTCCTGTTCAATAGATTATTTTAGGCTGCCCTAAAAAAATTTAATATAAGAGTAGGCTGCTAAAGTTAGGGATTAGCCTAACACTTGTTAGAAAGTTTTCCTAGTTTGTTCCAAATGGTTTTAATAACTGGAAAAGGAATTTTCATTAGGTTTGTTCAAAAAGATTTTAATTCATTTGTTATATGATGTTGTAATTAAGCTTGATCTGTTAAAAGTACCTGATTTGAAAGACTTGAAATAAAATATTTTTTAAATTATATGTTGATAATTAATATTCATCTTTATTGTAATTTTAAAATTTTTTTACATCCATAAATAAACAAATGTGGCTAGAAATAACCAACATAAAAATGGTGGCAGTAATGTATGAACTTCTACATAAGTTACTTGTGAATACATGCATTTAAGTAACTCACTGTAGGCATGTCATCATACACTTGTTTTCAGATCTCTTAACTTTTTTTAACATCCCACCCCCTTTATACTTTATCTTACTTTATGACTTATTATTTCTTACTTCAGTTTTTTATTTCCATCTGTGCTAATATCAGGAATTTTAATTTTTCTCAATTATTAATAGTACCATTTGTTGCATTAGTTGTTAACCTGACAATTAAGTATTTTGATTGTATTCCCAAATGATAACTTAATTACTATTTTGGTTTTTATTTTATTCTATTAATCTATTTCAGCACCGCAACACTTGACACCTGTATTAGATTATTTGCTAAACAAACTGGTAACTACCTTTACATAATCACATTTCAAATTAACCCATGAAGAATCATATACAGTGGGGCCCACTTAACTCGAGCCCGGTTAACTCGTCAGCTCTGTCTATTAAGTCGACGTTTTTTATTGGAACCGCCAAATTCTCTCTTTGTCTTTGCATTTTTTCATCGGTTAATTCAATTTTTTTAAGTCGCCGAGCCCTAATATTTCAAGCACAAAAGAGTGCCAAATTTGCAACTTAACGTTGGTTAGCTCGATCCCCGTCTGTTCACCTAGCGACGCACACTCGCATTTTTAGTTAAAAAAGCATCGAAATCTCGCTTTCCTCAAGACTTCCGGCTATTGTGTGATTTTACGAGATTTCAATAAGGATTACCGGATGTTTTTTATCTTGTTTCACTTTTGATCCGTGTATGAATTAGTTTGACACGGTAATGACACATCTCTATCGAGTATGTATTCACCAGAGGTACTCGAAAATCGCGTTAGCGGTCTTTAATCGTCGTTATTTCGCAATGATATGTTATATTATTATTAAACTTAATTCATTTTCTGATGCATTAATCATTTTATTTTTTAAGATAAACGAATATCTTTAGAAAAGAAAAGAAAAGTTTGTATCGAGAATCGACGGTGGTTTTTATTTAATCAAATAAAAAAATTATTATTCTTTTAAAAGTTTGTTGTTGCTGTGTTATCAGTAAGATACGTGACTGTGACTAACATGCGCGTGACGGTGAAATCAAATCATTTTGTTAATATTCCAGTATATATATAATATACACGTCATCACTGTTGTAGGTCGAATTCTGATAAGGAATGATTTTTTAAAAATTCGCTTAGGTCTTACACGGTCAAGGCCGCATTTGTTACTCTTTATATTACATTAAACTTAAAATTACCATATTGATATGTTTAGTTGTTTTTTTTTATTCGCCGGTTCGACGGGCATTGCAAACGCGAACGGTGGTGACATGCCACGCCACACGCGCCATGGGACGAGGCGAGGCGAAAAATTTGACCTTAGTTTTAACGCATGCGCAGACAATTATAAACTGGTAACTTTTTTTTTATTAAATGGAATCGAAACATGACCACAGAGACGTAATCAAAGTTATTTACTTTGGCAAAAAAAAATATATATAAAAATTCCCAACTAGTCACAACTTTTCCCAACTATTTCCCGACTTTCAAGACCGGGAAAATTATTTTAAGAATTCCCGACTTTTTCCCGTTTTCCCGACTGAGTGGGAACCCTGGGTTATATTTAAATGGTCCTTAAAAATGAACGGTCTTAACCATAGGAAAGAGTGAAGAAATATTAGGGCCCGATATTCCAATACGATTCCGATTAATCGTCCCATTACTAATTAATGCACATCAAGTATATAAAGAAATTTCAAGTGCATGTTAATATTTTGCCGCCATATTGGTTTTCGTTTAACTCGATAATCGGTTATCTCGGCGCCATTTTTCATACCCCGAGGCCGTCGACTTAGCCGGGTCCTACTGTACTTAGAAATTAAATCCAGATATCTGAAACTTTACTTAACAAGTTTTAATATGCATGTGATTAATTAAAAAATAATATGCTAAAGTAAAGCTTAAATGATTTCCACCATGTCTATGTTGTATCTCAATGACATTTATTAGAATTTTTTTACAAAAGCACACATTTTACTAGAACATCAATTTCCCTGCCCTTTATTTCAGTCATTAATACTTATCTATTTAATGTTACAGACTGTGGACCAGAGTTAGCACTGGAAGCAGCTTCTCTTCACCCAGCTCAGCTAATGGGTATTGAAGATAGAAAAGGAACTTTGAACTTTGGAACAGATGCTGATTTTGTTTTACTAGATGATGGTTTAAATGTCAAAGCCACTTATATTGCTGGAAAGTGTGTTTACACTGCGAATGCAACATAAAAAGTATCCTTTAGATTAAAATTTGCATTTTAAAATTTTCAATTTCTGTACCTAAGATTTTCTTACCCTATGCTGGTGATTCATTTGAATTTGTAAACTTTAACTTTAACTTAAATTTGATGAATTTTATTTGTAAAGAAATTTATTTATGATCCTCTTACTTAGATGGTGAACCTTTTTGGGGCCGCATGCCGAAAATTCAACCAAAACCCTCTTATTTTTATCGAAGTGCCAAAACTCCAATTGAACCCGAAAATGGGGTTTGGCTTAGCAAAAAACACACACTCATCTTAAGAGAGTTTTCAACGGTACAAACAACTTTTTATGAAAGGAAATAGATTGGTTTTGCGTAATTAATGAGATTTTTGCTGTTGTATACATACTGATAATTCGTCAAACCTTGGCTCATACTTTGAAATTTGAGCGCAAAACATGAAACACTCAGGTTATCTGTCAGTCTGTTTCTTGTGTCTCATTTGATATAATTTGAAGCTGAAAACAGCTGTTCACACTCATAAGATGATCCAAACAAAGTAAGAATGGCACCCCCAAGTGTTTTCATTGATTTAAACTTATTTGGCAGAGAATTCCACGCTTTAAGGATTTCATTTTCATAACTATCAATTGTGCTGTCCTGTGTTATCTCTTTACACTCCAATAACTCCAAGTGATTCTGTCACAGGTCTCTAGAAATGATCTTCCACTATCAATGTTGTTTTCCTTTTTTGCTGGAGTCATTTGTGAGGGTTCAAGACCTGGAATATAGAAAGCAAAAAATTTTTTAATGAAGCATTAAATATAAATCAATCATATAATAAAAAGATGTAACATTATTAGCCAATAGTCAAGAATTGGATTTTCAAGAATCAACTATAGATACCTATGGCTGCAGATTCAAATATGAACAAATGATAACAGTAACCGTTAACCCGGACATCTCTTTGCTAAACTTCTAACTTTAGATTTCACATGCTCCTTTTCTGCTTTAATATTAATAGGCATATTTTGGCTGAGTGCATTTGAATAAGCTTGGTTTCCCTGTTAAACTTTCGTGTTTTGCTATATTATCAAATTGCATGTTTTACATTCTGTTTAAGGGGCCGTCCATAAATGACGTAACGCACTTAGGGGGGAGGGGGGGTCCCTATATTTGTGACGATGTGTGACGAGGGGGAGGGGTGGAGTTTAAGAATTGTGACGTCACATCAAAACACGCTACTTTAAATCGAATTTCCACATAAATATTCGATTTCTTACTATTTATTTTATTACGTTTTACATGGCTTCACGTGTGTTACGATATTAATTTAGAGTGCAGCCTTTTACTAAATACATACTAAAATGATAATAAAGTGATTTGAAACATGCTCATTTTCAAATAGAAAATACCACATGGGGTAAAAATCTGCTAAAATCGCGTGACATCATTTATGGACGGCCCCTAAGATATTCAATTAGAGTTATTGATAGGTTACCTCATAAAGCTTAGATCTGAAAACTGGGATCTATTTAACAATGAAAGTATTAAAACACTGGCAGTATGCCATTGTGGCATGCGTGCCATAGGTTCACCATCACTGCTCTACAACAATGTTCCCTTCAAACTACGCGGCCATGTAGCAATTTTTTAAAATACATGTATTGCACAAAAAATGGATGCTGTGCAACTTTGCACACGTTTGTTTTTTTTTACTTGCACATGGACCAAATGAATTTTAGAGGGAACATTGGTCAACAAGTGTTTAATCTTCTTAGCACCAACGTAGCTTTTTTTTATTACGTTAGTTCAAAGTAATAAACATTATCTGGTATATTTCATTCACTTGTATTATTTAAAAAGAATTGTGGCGTGGGTTGGGGATATTTTTTAATTTATTATAAAGGTTGTTAAAATATTTGGTTGATACTTTTTACACTTAAGTAAATTTTAAGTAGTTTTTAAGAGGTTTAGAAGATAGATACTATTTTTCTGAACCTATAAATCCATATAGTCATTTTTTAAAAATAACTAACTCTATGTTCTTACCTATTCATAGTCCTCTGACCACCTTGTATTTGATCTCAGTATAAAGCTGGATTTTCAAGATTTGGAAAATGATAAATAAAGTATCCACCATACATGGGTTACAGATTTTTTGATCAGCATAAAATGTTCTCCAGACCTACTAGGGTGGGGTCTCAGCAATTCTTATTTATCACCTTGAACTTCGATTAAGCACACATTTTAATTGGTTATTTCCATTTTGAGTCTAGTGATAATAACATTAAAAAAATATATGAAGATAGAGCAGTTCAATACATTATTGAAAGCTCAAGATATATTTCCTAAAGCATGAAAATAATGAGAATGGTCCAACATATGCTGCTGTGTTAAATATTTTTGGTCTTAAAACTTTTTATATCTGAATTAAAGCACATGTACACATTTTTTTGTATATTTCACCATGATCATAAAAGGCTCTTTTTATAATGATTTTAGCACCTCTATAACATAGAATCACTTAAAAGTTTTTTTTCAATGTTAAAATTTCATAGTCATTACAAAATTTTTTAATTGGCTTAAGGTTTTGAAATTCATACCAAAAAAAACCCAACAAAATACCTATATGGCAGAAGTTTTTCCATTGCATGTAAAAGTACATACTGTATATTAAAATTGTTTTTTTCTGTCTTAACTACATGCAGCTTGACCGATTATGAATATTTATTTAAAATAATACAAGAAGAATTTTTAAAATTACATCCCCCCCCCTTCATTAATTGAGATAGATTCAGATGATTGCATATTATATATTTGTATGAAAAACCAATGAAAACTATCAAGCAATAATTCTAAACAACATAAATATAGTTTTTTTAGCATCCTGATTACATCTTTTGTAAAATAATCTGGAAACTGAATGCTCACAATATTATAATATGTGTTTTTTGTTACCTGGTTTTAGGCTATTTAATGCCCCTTTTGTGTCTATTAAGTTTTATCATCTTTACTATTAACAATCCTTAATATAATGTGTTTTCCCTGGTTTTTGAAAGATTTTCAGTCAATTTTAAAAGTAACGCTGCTATTAAACAATAGGGTTTTTTAAAATTCCAACTATGCAAAATGAGAAGCAATGTTAATTTGATATCAAAAATGCTAAATAAAACCTAGAAAAAAAAATTGTTTTTTAAATGCTTGAACCAACTAATGTAAAATTAGTAATCTAATTACCATTTTTAGTTAAAAGTACAGCTTACGGCTGGGTAGCGAAGTCAATAGTGCACTCGCCTCACAAGCTGAGGGGCGTGGGATCGAGCCCACGCAAAGCCACAATATAAATGATACGCTAAGAAAGTTCTCCGCTGACCCCTGGAAGGGAATTGGGGCCCCCACCAGGTATAAACAAGCCCCGAGTAAGCTCTAATGGAAACATTAGGGTTCCCCTACGACCTTCGGTCATGGGACTTACTTTTACTTTACAGCTTATAAATTTTTTTAATAAAACCAAATTAAAAAATGTTAACTATAAAATTTTGCTTTAAAACTCTTTTTCAAATATTTCTTTTCAGAAATTTTTGTTAAATGTTTTCTTAAATAAAAAAAGAAAGAAAAATTTATAAAATAATTGCATTATTAAATTGACTTTGTAATTTTTGCATAGGCTGTTAAAACTAAGGACATTCTACAAATGAACGTCAGTTTCTTAGTATTTGATGGAAATCTCATTTTCTTACATGATCTGATCCTAACAGATGTTTGCTTTTTTAAAAAAATTCATGTCTTCTTATCAATTTAAATTTTTGTCAATTTTGGACTATATTGTACATTTTTTGTGAAAACTTGGTGAAAGAAAAATTACTGACACCAAATTTTTTTGGCTTTATTTTATTTCCAGTGCAACTTACATAATATGAGGGGAAAGTGTACATTGTTAGAATACTCCATAAATGAAAAGTAGGCATACAAGAATTTTATTATTAGATCAAAATGAGGCCAACTACATTAGTGAGATCTTCATTTAAAACAAATACAAAAATGAGTATATTTTGTTAAATTACTTTAAATCATAAGATCTTTTTTTAAAATAACTTAAACTTCTAAAAGCATAAATGTAAGAAAGTTCCTAAAATGTTTATGGGATACCTGTAAAAAGAACTTTTAAAAAATATATCAATAAAGCTGATTAGAGATTTACCATCAAATGCAGAATCTCACCAAAACCCTAGAAAATATTGCCTCCATTCAAAATGGCAACAAAAAAAAGTGTATACAAAATTATGTATTAAATCTTTACAATAAAAAACAACCAGTTGGAGCTTCTGCTGAAAGAAAGTTAATTTATAACATGATTACAAAATAAACGATTAATACAAACATTATGTCACTACGGTAACGTATTCAGTAGAGTATACTCTCAACCCTGCCATGGGACAGCCACCATATTACCGACACCTACAATTTTTGTAAAATGACTAAGACAATTCTAATAATTTATATGTCCAGCACAGTGAGGAAATTTTTTAAAGTAAAAAATGAATCCATCCTTTAAAAAAGTTAACCTTTAAATTAGAAAAAAAAAGCATTGCTTAGAACTGTGCGCCATTTTATGTTTGGAATACATGCTGCTTGAAACATTGTTTGCTATATTACTTAAATTGTCAGTCAATAATCCCCAAAAGCAGTGATGGTTCCACATCAGCCAGCATGCAACTAAAAAATTATTTCCTTAATCAAACCACTTTACTGGCACTTTGTGTTGGTACTTTGCTATATATATATATGAGTAGGTTTTAATTGAATTTTGGGCACGCTGACCCAAAAAGATTCGCCATCACTGCCCTAAAGCATTAAAAAAAAAGTTGATAAATGCATGATAAACTAGTAAGATGTTTGGAAGACTAGTCAATTTTGAGCTTTATTCTATAAACACATGTATATATGATATAATGACAAAATAATGAAATTACATTGTTACAAATTCTTTAAACTTATATTGTATAAAAAAACAGCAAAACTAAACACAATTGTTGAAAATGCCCTGATTAATAAAACAGCTGTTCTCACTCCACACACAAATCACACACTTGAGATGATTGGGGAATTTTGTGCAATCTTTATAAAGGAATATTTAATACATAAATAAATCTGTAGAAAAAAAAGTAAGGCATATATATCTTTATTATATACCTACTTGTAGCTGTAATGTAAAATATCTCTGCCAGTAATAAATAATATGGGGAGACACTGAGGATTTTAATGAAGGAAATATTTCATTGATACAAGAAGTATGATAAAAATTGAGTATGCGTTGTTCAAGTATCCACAAAAAAAATATTTAAAAATTTAATAACATTCTAACTTCAATAGTCTTCTCTTCTACAGAGATGCCTGTGATACTTATACTCTGACATACACAACCTCTGCAGCATCTCTGTCATATTTAAATGATAATTATTTAATACACTGACAATAGATGAACACAGCTGCCTGGATTCCATTCACTCATATATGTTAAAATGGTGCGAGGGCCATCACCAGTCAAGCTTTTTAACAGGGTATTCTCCACTTAGGCATGCTGTGCAGTGGCCAGATTCCTGGTCTGCTTTTATGCCTTCAGAAACAGCTTTCTTGAGACCATCCAATGATAAGTAATGCACTGAATCTGCCCCTGGAAATAAAAAAGATTAACGCTTGTCTTTTTAAATGTAAAGATTGAACTAAACCTTAGCAATAATATGCCCAAAAACTCTCAAATAGTGATAATTTCTGAGAATTTTACCTTACGCGCCTATGGAACAGAGAACATAGAAATAATATTTTGCAATTATAGCCATTATAACAAAAAACCAATGAAGATCTAAAGATCTTGTATGTAAATTGAAGTTTGACTTAACGCTCAAAGTACGTATCCTTGACTTTTCGACCAAAGCTGGTCGACACTTATAAAATGGATTTTTAAAAACCTTTTTATATTCCTGTTATTTTTAACATTTATCCCATAAATAATTGGATAAAATTAGGAAAAAATACGATTTCAGATATAAATTTTTAATTTAAATTTTAAAAAAATTTAGTCAGAGCCTCGTGTTTTTGGTTTACCGGAACGGTATTTTCGTTCGCCATTTTGACAATCTTGTTAGCTTTACTCGAGACCAGTCGGCTAAATTTTTTACAATTATGGCGAAAGATTCATCATTTAGCGAAGAAATTGCTTATATTCCTAGCTGAAAAGTTATTTTTATTGAAAGGAATAAAAACAAAATATTAATACGGAGAATTTATTTATTTCCATCGATGAACAAGTTCACTATCAATGGTATGTATTTTTCGGTGATCGGACACTTCGACCCCAGACAGTTCGACCCTGCTGATTCGACCACATGACGTTTTGACCCCGGTTGGTTCGACCACGGACGATTTGACAGTTAGACCACAGGACGTTTCGACCTTTTTGCTTTTACACCATGAAATGGCTTTATTTATTCTTTGTTTTTATTTTATTTTATTTATTTTGAAAAATATATTTTTGGCATAACAATAATATTATTGTAATATTATTTAATATTATTTGCTTTACATTCTGCTTGATAATAAGCTTATAATCATTATATGTTTTCTTTAGAATTGAATAGTTTACTATAATTAATTATGTTTAATTTTATAGTTGCTTTTTACAAGCCCATTTCTAATGTTTATCCTAGTATTTTTATTTCAAAGTTACAGTTATGGGTCTGTAGACCTTAGACCACCCCAAGCATTTTCCTGATTACAGGCCTAAACAACCACCCATTGTCGATGTCCCTGAGTCAACTTATGGTGTCCTTTTTGCTGAATCAACCATCAGAGATGAGGGGAAGAAATATAGACTTCTATTTCATGTTTCAAGTTGCTATTCGGAATTCGCTGACTTACTGAAGAGACTCTTCTTCTCGGAGACTCTTTGAAGCTATGCCTATATAATTGTTGCTACCTCGCAGCTGCCTAAGTCAACAATGTTCAGAAACTCATTTCATTTTATCATGGACATACTAAGCAACATGGGACTTGTGCAAATAGTTAATGGAATGAAATATTACTTTTCAAAGGATTATGTGCAAGACAGTTCAAATTTTAGACTTTATATTTTCTGTAATGTTCAGTGAAGTGATATATATGTTCCAATTGTTCTAGAAGAAAGTGAATGAAACTATATCTTTCTAGACCCAACATTTCAACCGAGGAAAGAATGGTACCGGTATTCGGTTGACCACTCGTAATCGTATACCACTCTTAACCGAAAAAACATTTTACAAAATAAGATTTAGATATACAGTAGAACCCACTTAACTTGAGCTCGGTTAACACTGGGGACCCTATTAAGTCGAAGTTTTTTATTGGAACCGCCAAATTCTCTCTTTGTGTTTGCATTTTGTCATCGGTTAATTTGATTCTTTTAAGTCGCCGAACCCTAATAACACAAGCACAAAAGAGGGCCAAATTTGCCACTTAATGTTGGTTATCTCGATCCCCATGACCAATCGCCAGCTTTTGAAAATGTTAGTTATGATTTTTTATAACCAAGGGAAGGCATCAAATTTCTGCCTCGCCAGGTCTGGTGGTGATGTCACAGCCCGCTTGCGTTCATCTCTCAGCGATGTGTTGCTTCTGGTACTATGTCAATCGCCAGCTTTTGAAAATGTTAGTTATCAATTTTTTATAACCAACAAGGCCACGCATCAAATTTCGACCTTGCCAGGTCTGCTGGTGACGTCACAGCCCCCTTGCGTTCAGGTCTCAGCGCTGTGTTACTAACTTTCTTCTGGTACTATGCCAATCGCCAGCTTTTGAAAATGTTAGTTATGGATGCCACTCACCATCTCAATACCGTATTTTCATGCGCGTCTTATAAAAAGTTTTACGATTGGTTACGTTTATGCTAGCTAACCAATAAAATTGATCGTTCAATAACAGTTCATGTGGCTTTAACGTTGTTCATATTTTAACATCGCCGCACTGTGTGTTAGTTCTCGTACTATGCTTTGTCAACTAAGAGAGTTTACGTTCACTAGCCTTACGCCTACGCATGTTTTAAAGCAAATATAGTTTTGATATTAATGTGGTAATCTTACGTCAAATGGCTTTAACTTGCAGGAAAACTGTCACTAAAAGACCAAACTCAAATTTGAGGACCAATTAATCGCCCGGTATCTTTGCTACGTCTTTCTAATGACTCTGGTAATATAAATAGTAACAATACCAGTCGCTGCCTTGACTTTGACCTTGTGCCTTGACAACTAAGCAAAGTAAAATTTATTTTTAAAAAATCTTTCCTCAGCCGCAGGCAAATTAAACTAATAGTGATGACGTATATATTATTTATAGACTGGAATAGTAAGAAAACGCTTTGATGTCACGGTCGCTCGCGTATTGGTTCTGGTATTCTGCAGTAACACAACAAAATATTAACTCCGCGTTATATGTTTATACCGAAGTTACGGCTAACCGGTTAACCGTTAACAACCTTATCATGTACATAAATAAATTTCAAGCACATGTTAATATTTTGCCGCCATATTGGTTTTCGTTTAATTCGATCATCGATCGGTTATCTCGGCGCCATTTGGCATACCCAAGCCGTTGACTTAACCGGGTTGTACTGTATTACTATTATTAACTTATTTCAAGAATTTGAAAAAAAAAGCAATATTCACTAAAGTATGGTTTTAAATTAAATTTGTTTTTGTTATCAGGTGCAGAGAAATTGTCTTATTTTATATCATAATTAATAGTTTTTCAACGTTTTTTTATCAAATGAAAAAAGATATTCAAGATAATAATGATTATAAGAATAATATTTTATAAGGTTGTTAAGACCGCTCATTATTTTGAGTCCCTATATGCCTTATGTTTTGAGAATCAACAAGAGAATGTTTTCGCCTTGCATCGTCTGATGGTGGCATCAAAGCCCGCTTCCCCCGCTTATGTTCAGCTCTTTTTCACGATGCCCTCATAAAAAATAATAATAATAATTAATTTTAAAAAATAAAAAATCTTCCATAGAATTAAGTAAACTGTGATGGTTTATAGTCAATTTTTAATTCTTAATTTTTTTTCTTTTGAGGACTCGTGATTAACCATTCTAAATAAGAGGACCGGTTAAACTCTTCACTAAAGTTAGCGAGGTATTTTTCCTTAGTTAAAAAAACCCACGCCTCGCCTTGTCAGATGGGACGTCGTGTGTGTGGTGCTGGTCAACTTACGGAGTAAACTGTGATGATAAAATGGAATTTATTTAAATACCATATTATTTTTCAATCGTCAACTCGCCAGAATTATTTAATTTTGCAGTGCACACGACGTTCGTCCATTTTTCCTGTTCCAATAGGGTTTAAGCTACACTCGCCGTACTCCCATTCCAACGCATAACAATTACATTTTTAATAAGAAAATATCAGTTTTGATATTAATGTGGAAATCTCACGTCAAACTTACAGAAAAACTGTCACTAAAAGACTGAACTCGAATTTGAAAACCGATTAATCGCCCGGTATCTTTGTTACGTCTATCAAATGACTCTCGTAATATAAATAATGTAGTATCAGCCGCGGCCTCGACCGTTGTTCACATCAAACGCGCACTGTGTGTTAGCTCTCGTACAGTGCCTCGACAACTAAGCAAATCAAAAATTTTAAAAATCATTCCTTAGCCGTAGGCGAACTAAACTAATAGTGATGACGTGTTTATTATTTATATACCGGAATATGGAGAAAGCGATTTGAAGTCACAGTCGTTCGCGTTAGTCTCATATGCTGCCCTGCATCTGAACCGTAACAACAAAAACGAACTCCAGGTAATAAGCTAATATGGGCTTACTGAAGTTGCAGTTAACCGGTGTTGATTAAGGGGAGGTGCGGGTCAGAATTTGGCAAAAAATTACATTTTTAAGTATTTCTAGTTTTTGATATACAGTCGAACCCACTTAACTCGAGCTCGGTCAACTCGCCCACCCCATTATGTCGACGTTTTTTATTGGAACCGCCAAATTCTCTCTTTGTCTTAGCATTTTCTCATCGTTTAATTCGATTTTTTAAGTCGACGAAACCTCATAACACGAGCACAAAAAAGGGTCAAATTTGCCACTTAACGTTGGTTATCTCGATCCCCATGACCAATCGCCAGCTTTTGAAAATGTTAGCTATGATTTTTTTATAACCAAGGGAAGGGACCAATTTTCTGCCTCACCAGGGTCTGCTGGTGACGTCACAGCCTGCTTGCTCAGCGCTGTTACTTCTGGTACTATGCTTCGGTAACTAAGCGAATACATTTTTTTTTAAATTGGTCACTAGCGAACGCCACAAACAGTGATGATGTGTATTTTTATATTTATAGACCAAAATAATATTGTTATTAAGAAAACGCTTTGATTTTGATGTCACGTTCGCTCACGTGTTGGCTCTGGTATTCTGCCGTAACACAACAAAAAATTAACTCCGGGTAATAAGCTAATATACCGACTAAGTCCTGATAAAACGGGGTAAACAGTCATAATACGATGGAATTTATTTAAATACCATATAATATTATGTTTCACTCGTCAACTTGCCAGAATTTTTTAATTTTGCCGCGCACACGACAATCCCCCACCCTATTGGGCCCCCCCCACCCAATAGGGTGGGGTTTGTTTAGCTACACTGGCCATTTACCAAGGACTCAATTTAAAAAGAAAAATGTTTCTTCCCCCTACCCACTGTAGATGTATAACAGTAGTGGGAGGGGAGGGAAGGTGTCTCTTCTCGCGGTCTTGTATTGGTATGTCAAAGCAAGAGGCTTCCTTTTATATGAACATCAAAGACCTTTCAAGCCTTCTAGCCTTCCCCCCCCAACCACCCTCATTATCACTAACTAGAAAACTCAGTAACTTGCCCCCCCACCCCCTTTGAGTTCACTTAGAGCGGTCCGACTGTAGTAACAGCCGTGACCTTTGACCGAGGTTCACATGAAGCTCTTGTACAGTGCCTCGACAACTAAGCAAATTTTAAAAATTTTTTTAAAAAAGCATTCCTTTGAAAGCGATTTGAAGTCACCGTCGCTCAACACAACAAAAACAAACTCCAGGGTAAAAAGCTATTACGGGCTTATTGAAGTTGCAGCTGAATAAATTATTTAAATTCCGATGACTTAAAACTTAAATAAATAAGCCTAAACATTTTTAAAGATGAGTGTAAGCGGTCGTTCGATAGTCGTAACTACAGTAAACACTAGTCCTAGCGTAATAGTAGTCAATTATTAACAAATATATTTATTTGAATAATGATTGTTTTCCTTGGTCCTTATACAAATAAATGCCTTGGTATTTATTAGTAATAAACTTACACTAAGATAATGACTTTAATTATAATTACATCATTTATATTTGTAGTAAATAGCATGAAATAATAAAGTTCAAGGACGAACGAGCAAATGAACTAGAACTAGAGCCCCAGTCAGAGCCGAGTCACTAATTCATTTACATAAATCATACTCGCAAGGACGTTCCATTTCGTATAATATAATATATCACATAATTTAACATTATATTAATATTTCGTATATTCCGATACGATTCTGATTAATCGTCCCATCACTAATTAACGCACAACACGTATATAAAGAAATTTCAAGCGCATGTTAATATTTTGCCGCAATATTGGTTTTCGTTTTAACTCGATCATCGGTTGTCTCGATGTCATTTTTCATACCCCAACGCCGTCGACTTAACCGGTTTCGACTGCATTTGGTTTCTAAAGCTATTTTTTAATATAAATTACATTAAAAAATTTTATGATAGTATATTAGAACATGTTTGAAAATATTATTTTATTAACCCTGTAAGGGGGTGTAAAGTCGTATTTTGATACGAAATACATTTTTTGTACCGACTCCATTCATGTACTTGAAATCGTCCAACCATATCAAATGAGGTATCAATGGAAAGCTGGATTTTTCCAGATTTAAATAAATGTAAATTCCCGACCAATCAAATTTTACCAAACCTAGCAAACGTTACGATTTGTGTTCAAAAAATATATTTTCTTGACCGACTTATGGGGTTTCCGCATGTCTTAGGAATCACACTTGACCTTTCAATAAACCAAGCATTTTGATTGATTATTGCAGCGGAAATTATCGCAGTTCACATCCGTTTCTACATAAACAACAGTTGTATTCCATGACCCGATAGTATCTAAGCTCGTTATTTGATTTAGTAGAAAATGCGTTCATATAAAATATTTGCATATTATAAAATTCAGAGATTTTTGCTATAGCAAAATGTTATTATATTACCATGTAAACTACTTTCTAATTGATCACTGCAGCGTGAAATATGTAAAAACTAAGGTTGGTCTGACACTTGGTCTGGAACAGACTAAAGTCACTAAAGAGCCAAAGCGTCTTGGTCTCTTAGTATTCTTATTCTTAGAGCCATTCCAATAATAATAATATAAAACGTTCATGTAATAAAAGCAAAATTAACAGCTACTGTTGCTAATGTTATTAATTTTACCCAAGTAATTTTTAAAATATTCTATGAGCTAGCGAATTGTTTTCACTAGTACTAGTAATAATAGTAATAGCATTATAATTTACTATATTAGTTAGACACTCAGCAGATATTAGTATTAGACAGGGACAGGATCAATAATCAATGAATAAAAACAAGAGCTAGATTGCTATTTCACCCGGGTTCTTCCTAGGATACATCTGTAATACTCAGCATCACTTACAATTTACTTAAAATCACTCAGGAGGCTAGATACAAATTTTAGAATTTTGACCCACACCTCCCCTTAAACAGGACCGGTCCTGATCTGAGGACCAGTTAACCGTTAACAACCTTCATATTTTATTATGTTCTGACAATAAAGGTTTAGTTATAGAATTATTCCATGTTAACGTTTATAATTTTTGTAATCAAGAAAAAAATACGGCTCAATTTTATGCAAGAATACTTTTTAAAAAATAGTCAAACTTTTTTAAATATGAGCGAAATGCTTTCAGTTTTTTATTTGCCATGTAGAAATGGAAACTGTTGATGGCTATAATAAAGATTTTATGCTTACTACAAACGCTTATTTTTTTTCCTTCATACAGTTTGTGACATGTTGTGATTTCTGTACAAAATTTAAGTTTAAAAAATTGGTTCACAAAATTATAGATCAAGCTACATTAATACAATAGACTTCAATTTGCTATCACTAGATAGATAATTCAATTGTGAACACAAAGATGCATAACATACCATTACTTGTGGTGTTATTTATTTTTAAAAAAATTGATTCATGCAACTACATAAATCAGGTGGAGAAAAAAAAAGAATATTTGAGAGTTAGGATAAATGAAACTAAAGTACTTCAAACTCAAGCAGAGCTGATAGAAATTGATAAAATACATAATTACACATACCAAATTCTTTAGCCATTTGATCCAGTGGAATAATGTTAGCAATGAGTTCTTCTTTTGTGGGGATATTTATTCCCATGTAGCAAGGATATTTAATTGGTGGGGAGGCCACTCTAATATGTACCTGAAGAAATAAATCATGCATTAAATAACTAAGAAAGTTTCTACTTTTTGTAATGAAGATATTAAAAATAAAACCAAAAATATTTTAAAATAATTATTAGATGCTCTTTTATAACTTCTTTTAAAGCTAACAATATGACAGTAAAAATTATATCGCTCACTTCCTTAGCCCCTGATTTCTTTAGAAGTGCAACAATTGCTGCCATTGTGTTGCCCCTGACAATTGAATCATCGATAAGCACCAATCGTTTTCCATAAAAATTATCAACCAGTGGGCCAAATTTTTTAGCCACCCCTAGTTTGCGAAGTCGTGTGCATGGCTGGATAAATGTTCGTCCAACATATCGGTTTTTACACAGAACCTCAAGATATGGGATGTTGAGCTGTAAATTTTAAAGGAACACAGGAAAACAGAGTCAAAAGATTTCATTCTGCTAACATAGATAAAACAATTTTATTTATAACAATATACTTTTTATTCCCCCCCCCCTCCCCCATGACCGCATGGTCATAGGGGGTTCATATGTTTCCATTAGCACTTTCTCTGGGCTTGGTAGACTTGGCGGCGCCCATCTCCTCTCTAAGTCAGTGTTGGATTTTTTAGCAATAGTCATTCATCAATATTTTTATTGTGGCTTTACGTGGCCTAGATCCCACAACCTCAAGCTTTGAGAAGCTTGTGAGGCGAGCGCACTATTGACCTCACTATCCAGCCGCCAACAATATAATTAATTAAAATTAAAAGAGCTAAAAGAATTGTTAATATAAAAAGTAAACAAACTAGACTACCTGATCTAAAACAACATAACTTAGATTTTAGCTAGGAATTAGTACTACAGTCGAACCCACTTAACTCGAACTCGGTTAACTCGCCCACCCCATTATGTCAACGTTTTTCATTGGAACCGCCAAATTCTCTCTTTGTCTTAGCATTTTCTCGTCGTTTAATTCGATTTTTTTAAGTCGCCGAAACCTCATAACACGAGCACAAAAAAGGATCAAATTTGCCACTTAACGTTGGTTATCTCGATCCCCATGACCAATCGCCAGCTTTTGAAAATGTTAGCTATGATTTTTTTATAACCAAGGGAAGGGACCAATTTTCTGCCTCACCAGAGTCTGCTGGTGACGTCACAGCCCGCTTGCTCAGCGCTGTTACTTCTGGTACTATGCTTCAGTAACTTAAGCGAATACATTTTTTTTTAAAAATCGGTCACTAGCGAACTCCACAAACAGTGATGACGTGTATTTTTATATTTATAGACCAGAATATTATTATTATTAAGAAAACGCTTTGATTTTGATGATCACGTTCGCTCGCGTGTTGGCTCTGGTATTCTGCTGTAACACAACAAAAAATTAACTCCGGGTAATAAGCTAATATACCGACTAAGTCCTGATAAAACGGAGTAAACAGTCATAATAAGATGGAATTTATTTAAATACCATATTATGTTTCACTCGTCAACTTGCCAGAATTATTGAATTTCGCCGCGCACACGACGACCCCCCCCCACCCAATAGGGTGGGGTTTAGGTGGGGTTGAGCTACACTGGCCATTTACCAAGGACTCAATTTAAAAAGAAAAATGTTCCTTCCCCCAACTCACTGTAGATGTATAACAGTGGGGAAGGGGAGGGAATGTGTCTCTTCTGGCGGTCTTGTATTGGTATGTCAAAGCAAGAGGCTTCCTTTTATATAAACATCAAAGACCTTTCAAGCCTTCTAGCCTTCCCCCCCACCACCCTCATTATCCCTAACTAGAAAACTCCATAACTTCTCGTCCCTTTGAGTTGACTTAAAGCAGTCCGATTGTAGCCGTGACCTTTGACCGTGGTTGACATCAAGCTCTTGTACAGTGCCTCGACAACTAAGCAAATTAAAATTATTTTTAAAAAAGCATTCCTTAGCCGTAGGCGAAGTAGACTAATAGTGATGACGTGTATATTATTTAGATACTGGAATAGGGAGAAAGCGATTTGAAGTCACCGTCGCTCAACACAACAAAATCGAACTCCGGGGTAAAAAGCTATTATGGGCTTATTGAAGTTACAGCTGAATAAATTATTTAAACTCCGAAGACTTAAAACTTAAATAAATAAGCCTAAACATTTTTAAAGATGAGTGTAAGCGGTCGTTCCGTTCGATAGTCGTAACTACGGTAAACACTAATCATAGCGTAATAATAGTCAATTATTAACAAATATATTTATTTGAATATTGATTGTTTTCCTTAGTCCTTATACAAATAAATGCCTTGGTATTTATTAGTAATAAACTTACACTAAGATTATGACTTTAATTATAATTACATCATTAGTATTAGTAGTAAATAGCATGAAATAATAAAGTTCAAGGACGAACGAGCAAATGAACGCACTAGAGCCTCAGTCAGAGCCGAGTCACTAATTCATTTACATAAATCATACTCGCAAGGACGTTCCATTTCGCACAATATAATATATCACATAATTTAACATTATATTGATATTTCGTATATTCCGATACGATTCTGATTAATCGTCCCATCAGTAATTAACGCACAACACGTATATAAAGAAATTTCAAGCGCATGTTAATATTTTGCCGCCATATTGGTTTTCGTTTTAACTCGATCATCGGTTATCTCGATGCCATTTTTCATACCCCAACGCCGTCGACTTAACCGGTTTCGACCGTATTTGTAACACAAGACTGAAAGTTACAAACATGGCTAATATTAAAATAATATAATAAACAAAGAAATGATAAGTCCAGACTTACTTGTGATGCATATTCCATGGCAGCTGGTGTTGCAGACTCAGGGACAGTACTGACAAGGTCAACATCAGCTGGCCACTCTAAAGCCAGCTGCTTTCCACAACGTCTCCTAACACTTGCAACCATTTGGCCTAAAATTGAAAACCAAGGTTTAAAAAAATGTAATAAAAAGCTTTATATACTTTGTGATTTAAAAAAAACAACTAGTGATGGACTGAACAAAGCTAAGTCATTTTTAAGTTTAAACATGGAAAACAATACAATTTTAGAAATAAAGAATACATTTGCTAAAATTAAAGATCAATTTCTATTTGAAATTTTGGGTGAAGTTATATCAAGTGGTTCTAATAGACAGAAATAATCCTTTGCAGGCAATTAAAGTTGAAATGCTTGAAGGCTGGTTTTCAAGTGATTTTTTGTAAAATTGTTTTAATCCTATGGAAATATTTACAACCTATTTTGTAAGTCACACAACCCAACATTAATAGAAGCCTCATCCATGTACTTAATAATATGTAACATCATTAATTTTGAAACATTGGTCTAAAAATTATTGACTCATATGGTAACAAAAAAAAGCTCTGCCAGATTGTCAATAAGAGTTAAAGACACTTAATATTTACAGTATGCCACTGAAAGGCGCCCAGTAAGAAAAAGACACAAATATAAACAAAGTTTGACATTTATTTTACCTTCAAATACAGTGTCTGGCCTTGCAAAATATACATATTCAAATATGCAGAAAGCTGGGGGTTGTGCTTCAGGTCTTGGGACAATAGCTTTTGAAAAAATGCCTTGTTTGGTCACCTCAACAATTTCTCCTATTGTTATTGAATTCAGATTTCAAGAAAATTAACTGTTATCGAAATAATAGGTTAAAAAAAAGAGGTTAATATTAGGGGTCTACCGATATGCCTTTTTGCCGATATTGCCGATACCGATATTACCGATATTTTTTTTGCCGATATGAGTACCGATATGAGTATTTGTTCGGACAAAAACCAGCGGTAATATTTGATGACGTCATTCTTAAATTTATCACTCTAATTATTTATCTTTTATATTAGGGGACTACCGATATGCATTTTTGCCGATATTACCGATATTTTTTTCCGATATGAGTGCCGATAGGGTATTTGTTAGGACAAAAACCAGCGGTCGTATTTGATGACATCATTCTTAAATTTATCACTCCTAATTATTTATCTTTTATATTAGGGGACTACCGACATGCATTTTCGCCGATATTACCGATATTTTTTTCCGATATGACTAATATGAGTGCCGATATGAGTATTTGTTAGGACAAAAATAACAGCGGTCATATTTGATGGCGTCATTCTTAAATTTATCACTCGTAATTATTTAAAATATTAGGGGTCTACCGATGTTCATTTTTGCCGATATTTTTTTCCGATATGAGTGCCGATATGAGTATTTGTTAGGACAAAAATAACAGCGGTCATATTTGATGACGGCATTCTTAAATTTATCACTCGTAATTATTTATATTTTATAATTAAGGGTGTCTACCGATTTCCAGTTTTGCCGATATTACCGATTTTTTTGCTCCCCGAAACAAAGTTTCCGATACGCCGATGTGTTTACAAGTTCCAGATCATGACCTACATAGGACTCATAACAAAACGAACAATCCTTTATTAAATTGTACAAGCAAAATTAGGAAGTCCTTTTGAAACTTCAACCTTGACTCATAATTATTAATTCTAACCAATAGTTTAATGGCTTTTGCACACGGCCACCTTTTATGAATGAAACAATGAGAACAAATTAATAGTAATAAGTGAAAATGAGGTTGAAGGTTGAATGGTTGCCAATGACAGCAAGTCTGCACACGGTACATTTTGTTATTCCATACGAAACGAAATGTTTTAGACATCTGCGATTCTGCGTGCATCTTTGCTGTTAGTATTAGAGCAATTACGTGAACATAATGTTTACATGTTATACATTTTATTATAGCAATTACGGTATACTTGGCATTGGCACTATTTACACAGTATTTCTGAGTATACGAAAATCGGCCGATACCTAAACAATATCACAGCACATGGCACACAGTATCGTGGCTGCACATATTAATACTAGAACTCTTTTGACTATTTCAATACCGGTATCGGGGTCGATATATTAATTTGTCGAGATATTGTAAATCTAAATGATAGCTTTTTCGTTTCCGATTTTTTAATTATTTTTTTTTGGGGTCAAAATGTCACTTATTATGAAATATCGGTGACGTCAATATCGGGACCTTTACATGCTACCGATACCGATATTGCCGATATCCAGATATCGGTGCCGATATATCGGCCAGCCGATATATCGGTAGACCCCTAGTTAATATAACTGCCTTGTTAAATATTTTTCTCATTTTGTAATGAGTTGGGCAGACACAATTCTGTAAGCATTTTTGGATTGCAAACTTTTTCAAAAGACTAATGAATAAAATTACAGTCGAACCCACTTTACTCGAGCGCGGTTAGCTCGACCACCCTACTAACTCGACGTTTTTTATTGGAACCGCCAAATTCTCTCTTTGTCTTAGCATTTTCTCATCGGCTAATTCGATTTTTCTAAGTCGCCGAAACCTAATACCTCGAGCACAAAAGAGGGCCAAATTTGCAACTTCACGTTGGTTAGCTCGATCCTCGTCGGTACGCCTAGCAATGCATTTTTAGTTCAAAACAGTGTTGACATCTCGCTTTCTTCGAGACTTCCGGCTATTGTGTGATTCTACAAGATTTCAATAAAAATTACCGGATGTTTTTATTTTCAATTTGATTCCGTGTGTAAATTGCGTTAGCGGTCTTTAACCGTCATTATTTCGCGGTGCATGTTATATTATTAAACTTAATTCATTTTCTAATTCATTAATCATTTTATTTTTTAAGATAAACGAATATCTTCAGAAATGAAAATAAAGGTTTGTATCGAGAAATGACGGTGGTTTTTATTTAATTAAATAAAAATTATTATTCTTTTACTTTTAAAAGTTTGTTGTTGCTTTTTTACCAGTAAGATACGTGACTGTGACTAACATGCGCGTGACGGTGAGATCATTTCTTAATATTCCAGTATATATATATATATATAATATACACGTCATCACTTTTGTAGGTCGAATTCTGATAAGGAATGATTTTTTTAAAAAATCACTTAGACTTAGTTGCCGGCCGAGGTCTAACACACAGCGTGCTGTGATCAACGGTCAAGGCCGCAATAGTTTTATTTATATTACAAGTTTGATTGACTGAGGAAATTCGAGAGCGGTCTGATAGTAACAGATATCCTGCACGTCAAAAGCATTAAACTTAAAATTACCATATTAATATGTTTATTTATTTCTTTTTAAATTCGCTGATTCGACGGTCATTGCAAACGCGAGCAGCTGTGACAAGCTCCATGGGACGACGCGAGGCGAAAACTTTGACCTTTTAACGCATGCGCAGACATTTATAAACTGGTAACTTTTTTTTATTAAATGGACAATGGAATCGAAACATGATCACAGAGTGAGACGTAATCAAAGTCCTTTACTTCGGCATAAATATATAAACATGTATATATATATATATATATATATATATATATATATATATATATATATATATATATATATAGATATATATATATACATATATATATATATATATACATGTATATATATATATATATATATATACATGTATATATATATAAAAATTCCCAATTAGTCATAACTTTTCCCGACTTTCAAGGCCAAGAATTTTTTTAAAAGAATTCCCGACTTTTTCCTGTTTTCCTGAGTGGGAAACATGGTTATATTTAAATTTTAAACGGTCCTTAAAAAGAACGGTCATTACAACCTAAGGAAAGAGTGAAGAAATATTAGGGTTCCGATACTATTCCGATTAATCGTCCCATCACTAATTAACGCTAACTAATTAATCACGTACATAAAGAAATTTTAAGCACATGTTAATATTTTGCCGCCATATTGGTTTTCGTTTTAACTCGATCATCGGTTATCTCGACGCCATTTTTCATACCCCAACGCCGTCGACTTAACCGGTTTCGACTGTAATGCAATCGCTCAAAATTACCTGGCTGAACATCTCTAACATATTTCGCTCCCATTGCATGGAAGGTACAGGACTCAGATGCTACAATCCACGCTTCACACTCATGTTGTGAAACTTGGCGGTTTTCTAAAAAATATTTGGAGATGATAGTCAAATAAAGCAAAATTAAAATTTTACAGCAGTCATAAATAATTTGCAATTATTTAAAATAAAATTTCCATATTTTTCATTTTATTTTCTGCTAGCTGTTCCAAAGAATTTTAAAGTTTTATTAGAATATTGTGGAAACACCATCTGTTTAATATAACTAGTGATTTCAGCACAGCTTTATGTGTACTTGCCAATCCATAAAATATTTTCAACTAATTGATAACAGACATTTAAGAATTAGAAAATATTTATTGAAAGAAAATGAAATTGTGCTCTATAAAAAGCACCCTATTAACTATTAATAAAACATCTTATATATTCTTGAATATGTATTTTATGCAAAAAAGGGTTATCCAGGATGGAATCTGCAGTATAATTTGTAGATGCTCAATCAAATTTTAAAATAATTCATTTGATTTCAAGTTGTAGCAAATAAATGGTTTAATTTATTTAAAAATAAAAGCATAAAACAATTTCAAGAACTTAAAATTACAATAATCAATTCCTAAAAACACAAGAAATAATTATTTACACAGCAACAGCGTAAGTTAATAAATGCTGATGGCTGCTATTTTAAGGTAATAAATATTTGTAATAATTTTAAACAACTATTAAATGTGGATATATTATTAGTTACTTTGGTTAATGAGCAAACTACAGGGATGTGTTTAGCTGCAGGGCTAAATGGTTTGTAAAATAAATAACTGAGATACATCGAATGGTATATCATCATATTATTTATCATTGCATGAAAATGTTTAGCTGTCTCATTACTTGGACAGGTTTTGTCAGTGAAATGTTCCAAACAAGTTGCATTATAAAGATACTAAATCAGCCAGCATTTTATCCTTTCAGGAAACCATTCTTAAAACTTGCTGCTTGCATTCTAGGTTTTGTCTCTACAGTTATCAATTAACTAAGTTAAATGAGTGATTGATATTAATATGGGAGAAATCTGAGTAATTGTTGACTTAATATCCATTTTATTCATGCCCCTTTATTTCATACAATTTATCGTATTTGGGTTCCTTTTTATAATATGGGCTCAGGTTAGCTCAAAATGATTTCGAAATTGCAGCAGGAAGCACATTGCCAAATACAGTGGGGCCCACTTAACTCGAGCCCGGTTAACTCGTCAGCTCTATTAAGTCGACGGTATTTTTGGAACCGCCAAATTCTCTCTTTGTCTTTGCATTTTTTCATCAGTTAATTCCGTTTTTTAAAGTCGCCGAGCCCTAATATTTCGAGCACAAAAGAGTGCCAAATTTGCAACTTAACGTCGGTTAGCTCGATCCCCGCCTGTTCGCCTAGCAATGCACTTTGGCATTTTTAGTTCAAAACAGTGTTGACATCTCACTTTCTTCGAGACTTCCGGCTATTGTGTGATTCTACGAGATTTCAATAAAAATTACCGGATGTTTTTACTTTCAATTTGACGTGTGTGAATTTGAGTACGTATTCACCAGAGGTACTCGAAAATCGCGTTAGTGGTCTTTAATCCGTCATTATTTCGCTGTGCAAGTTATATTATTATTAAACTTAATTCATTTTCTGATGCATAAATAATTTTATTTTTTAAGTTTAAGATAAATGAATATCTTTAGAAAAGAAAATAAAGGTTTGTATCGAGAATCGACGGTGGTTTTTATATAATTAAATAAAAAAGTATTATTATTCTTTGAAAAGTTTGTTGTTGCTTTGTTACCAGTAAGATATGTGACTGTGACTAACACGCGCGTGACGGTGAAATCAAATCATTTTCTTAATATTCTAGTATATATATAATATACACATCATCACTGTTGCAGGTCGAATTCTGATACGGTCAATTCCGCATTTGTTACTATTTATATTACAAGTAACACGTATCATTTGATTGACGGAGGAAATTCGAGTGCGGTCTCATAGTGACAGATATCCTGCACGTCAAAAGCATTAAACTTAAAATTACCATATTGATATGTTGTTTTTTTTTAATTCGCCGATTCGACGGGCGGTGACATGCCACGCCACGCGCGCCATGGGACGAGGCGAGGTGAAAAATTTGACCTTTAACGCATGCGCAGACAATTATAAACTGGTTAACTTTTTTTATTAAATGGAATCGAAACATGACCACAGAGACGTAATCAAAGTCATTTACTTCGGAAAAAAAAATATATATATATAAAAATTCCTGACTAGTAATAACTTTTCCCGACTATTTCCCGACTTTCAAGACCAGGAAAATTATTCTAAGAATTTCCGACTTTTTCCAGACTGAGTGGGAACCCTGGGTTATAATAAAATAGTAATATTTAAACGGTCCTCAAAAACGAACGGTCTTAACCTTAGGAAAGAGTGAAGAAATATTAGGGTCCCGATATTCCGATACGATTCCGATTAATCGTCCCATCACTAATTAACGCACATCATGTACATAAAGAAATTTCAAGCGCATGTTAATATTTTGCAGCCATATTGGTTTTCATTTAACTCGATGATCGGTTACCTCAGTGCCATTTTTCATACCCCAACGCCATAACCGGGTCCCACTGTATTTGAGGTGAAATTGTGTAATATTGATATAAATAAAAACTTATTAACAATTTTCAACTAATTTTCTGATCAGGCATTGTGCAATCCTGAAAGACACTTGGGCTTCAGGTCTATACCATCCAATGAGAATTAATTTGATAAAATAAAAAGAGGAAATTAAAAAAAAATAGTGTCAAGTAAAGGGAAAATATTTTAAACATCCAACAACTGTATTTCACATCAATGTTTACTATAACCAGCATCACATGTGACAATGGAGGTAGGTAAAGCTATCTTGAAAATTACCTTTGAATTCATTTGATAAATTGTTATCATTTAAAATCTCTCTTACTTCCATTCCATCTAAAATAAGAGGAATAATATGTAAAAACAAATTTGTACTTATGTTTAGAAATGATAAATGTACAATTTAAACATATTCATAATTTTTATATCACCTAGTTGTTTCCTAAAAGTTTTGAATACTATATAAATTGTTTAGACTTTTAAAAAAGTAAGCCTGTTTTCAATTTTTTTACAAAAATTTCAAAAAAATTTTTTTTTCAAAACTTTCAAAATTTTACAAATATTTATTGCTAAAATGCTATAATCTGTGATCAAACATTCTTTTACTTCAAAGAATGCATTTACAAATACACTCACCTGGTCTCCCATTATCAACACTAGTACTAACTTTTGAAGGAACAAAATAAACAAATATTTCATCTTGTTAAACTGTCACAAGTTGTTGGATCCTATGACTACCAAAGTTGTTAAGATTCATAAAAACGTTCACACTATTGCAGATAAGACTTTTTTTTTAAAATTCACACGATCAACCTACCTGTAGGTTTTCTGAATAACACTGTAAAGTGTCAACAATAAAAAATAAAGATAGGACTAGAAACATTACAGAAAGACAAAAATGCATTTTTTTAATACATGTCTGTAAATGTGCTTTTGTGTCTTAATTGCTTTGAAAATATTTTTTTTCTCTTTTAATATAAACAGCAAGGAAAACTGGAATAATGATACCATCCTTATAATGAAATAAGTTTTTAAATATTATTATATTTATAAGAGTTTTTAAAAATACTTTATATCTTTTAAAATGAACATTAAATACAATTACAAAAAATAAACAGATTAATTAAGCACATGCATATATTTCTGCATTGTCTAACTGCAACATTTATTTTGCCAGCACTCTTAGCAAAGCAAAAAACAAAAATTGTAAAAACATTTTAACAGGTTTAATAGCTAGGATAAATAAATTTTTATAACACTTACCAGTGAAAGCATCAGTGGGTAGTAGTTTTCCAATGCAGAGTGGACGATTGCCATAGGAATCACGCACTGCCCAAATTCTGTCTTTATTCATGATGAGAAGAGAATAGGAAGCTATGGTCTGTTGCATCATAGTTGTGATTCTGAAGAAAAAAGTGAAATAATTTATTTTAAAAAAGCACACACACACAAATTGAGAAAACAGTATAAGTGAAAAGTGGAGCAGAGCAAAGTTGTTAAACAAAAGTTCTGATATTTTTAGTGTATGCTGTTGTAATGAAACTGCTCAAATTATCATGTAAGTCATCTTAACAAAAAGGAGAGGAATATGCAGGGGGCAGAAGAATTAAAGTGTTGTTGAAACAACAGCCCTCAAATAAAAATTATTAGTCTTGTCACTTATCACAAACATACCGTCCCACCCAATTGGGTCCATTTGGCTCACCACATTCTGGAGTATGTGTTAAAAGCTGGGTAATTAACTCACTGTCTGAACTGGTAGACAAACCAACTCCATGCTTCAGTAGCTAGATATGAGTAAAGACTCAGTTATTACATGCCAATATGCAAACAGACAACTATTTTTAACATTTTAGATAAGGTTGTTAACACTTAACCGGTCCTCAGATCAGGACCGGTCCCGTTTAATCAGGACCGCTTAAACCGCAACTTCAATAAGCCCATATTAGCTATTACCAGGAGTTCGTTTTTGTTGTGTTATGGTTAAGATGCAGGGCAGCATACAAGACTAACTCAAGCGACGGTGACTTCAAATCACATTCTCCATATTCCGGTATATAAATAAGAAACATGTCATCACTATTAGTTTACTTCACCTACAGATAAGGAATGATTTTTTAATTTTTAATTTGCTTAGTTGTCGATGCACTGTACGAGAGCTAACACACAGTGAGCGTTTGATGTGAACAACGGTCAAGGTCACAGACTGTTACTATTTATATTACCAGAGTAATTTGATAGACGTAGCAAAGATACCGGGCGATTAATCAGTCCTCAAATTCGATTTCGGTCTTTTAGTGACAGTTTTCAGTTTTCCTGCAAGTCAAAGGCATTTGACGTAAGGTTACCACATTAATATCAAAACTGATATTTTCTTTTAAAAAATGCAATTGTTATGGGTTGGAAGGGACAGTACGGCGAGTGTAGCTCAAACCTTATTGGAACAGGAAAAATGAGGGGGGGGGGCGTCGTGTGCGCCGCAAAATTCAAAAATTCTGGCGAGTTGATGATTGAAAAATGATATGGTATTTAAATAAATTCCATTTTATCATCACTGTTTAGTCTGTAAGTTTTATAATTTTATTATTATTATTTTTTAATTCGGAAGTTGACCGGCATCACAATCACACACAAGAGAGGTAAACACAGACAAGGCGAGGCGTGGGTTTTTTAAACTAAGGGAAAATACCTCGCTAACTTTAACAAATGGTTTAACAAGTCCTCTTATTTAGAACTTTAAATCATGAGTCCTCAAAAAAAAACACAAGAAAAATAATTTAAAAATTTCTTTGGAAGATTTTTTTTTAATTTTTTTTTAAATTCCCTGAATTGAGGGCATCACGAAAAAGAGCTGAACGCAAGCGGGCTTTGATGCAACCATCAGACGACGAGAGGCGAAAACACTCTCTTGTTGGTTCTCAAAACATAAGGCAAATAGATTAACCGGTCTTTTTTTTAAAAGGTTAACTGGTCCTCAAAAATGAGCGGTCTTAACAACCTTAATTTTAATTAACCTGTGTATCACTTTAACAAAAGGTACGAATGAGGCATCAATTTGAAATTAAAATATTTCTTTAAAATGTTTGAATTCGCTTTATAAAAAAAATTTTTTGCCTGGTACTGTAAATAACAGAAGACGTTAAATGCATTAGGAACTCCTCATTACAATTCAGTATCTTTATGCTCTACTCTCACTGCTAGTAAATCTCTGAATGTAAACTTTACCTTGTTTTTTATGTTTTGAGCATTCACTAGCTCTCCATTGTGAGCAACAGCAATAAGCCCATGAAGGCTTTCAACAACAAATGGCTGTATGTTGGTCATATCTGAAAGTCCTTGTGTTGAGTACCTAACATGACCTGTTCAATGGTAATGTAATTATGATTGTAGTAGTTAATTTTTTAACACACATAAATGAAATAATTTTACTTTTTATGCAACAGACAAATTAAGTTATCTCTTTTTAGAATGATTGAAAATCTATAATAAATAAAAGTGTTAATATTTCATCATCACATTTTTCTCAAATTAAAGATACTAGTTGTATAACCTAATAAATATAATTAAAAGAAATTCTGTCAATGAGTCCAGTTTCTTAAATGAAACTTTTAATTGCAAGTATTTATACAAACCGATTCCTAAATTTCCTTTCAAGTTGATAATATCTTCATCTGTAAATGCACCATTAACAAGCCCCATAGCTTTCCTTGTAACAAAGGGGTCATTTAATCCACCCATTGTAGTGACAATACCAGCACTCTCCTGACCCCTATTAAACACAAAATTAGTTTTAGATATGTGACAAAATAATTTTTAATACAAATGAACCATTGAAATAAAACAAGTGCACATTTGGTAAATGCTGGTTTTGACTTTTAGAAACTGCCCAATCAAATAACTCAAGCTGCTTTAGATGTTGGGTTGAGTTTCTTAACTCTTAAAAAATCCAATAAAGTCCTTTTGCCAAAAAAAAATGATGCCTCATAACTTATAAGTCACAAGGTTGTTTGTTTGGTTTTATGATCTGCTAGCTCTGTAACTTTTTTTGTATGGTTACCGTATCTTACGGATTTTAAGATGCACTTTATTCTATAAAAATTACCTCCAAAATTCAGGTAAGTCTTATATTCAAAATTAATATTAAAAATTAAGATGTTATCTTTTAAAAATTGCTTAAAATTAAGGTGTGTCTTATAGTTGGTAGTGTCTTATAGTCTGTAAAATACGGTTATCATTTGTTTAGATAGGTTTCATGAAAGCAAAATAAATAGGAACTTAAATCTGAGAATCATATTAGGATCCAAGACTTATACACAGGCCCTGGTAATAACAGAAAATAAATTCAATATTTATTATAAGTGTCAAAATTAAAAGCTATTTAATTCCTTTTCTATTCAGAACATGATTACCTGTGTTGTAGGCCAACGAGTCCCAAATGAATAAGATGAGAAAGGTTAATATCATTCCCAGTATTTGTAGCAACCATTCCAAACAGTCCACATTCCTCTCTCATTCCAGATTCGGGTCCAATGGAAACTATTGTGTTCTCATTTTTATTAACTGTTGGTGAGGAAGCCCCTGATGTCATCTTGGCAATAGGGTTGGGACAGACTTTTTTTAAAATTTCAAACTCAAGGAGCTAAAAAAATAAGAACCAACTATTACAAATTAATTCCAAACAAACAAATAGCTTTAATAAAAAATGAAAGGTTATGAATTATCACAAGGTAATCCTATAAGTACAAAACTATTAGATTTATATGATAATATTAATATTTTTTTGTTGTTTTTTTAACCCTAAAGCAGATTAGTCTAGTATAACACTTTACTGGCCTCACTCAGCTTAAAACTAGTAAATTAGTTTGAAGAAATGCAAGATGTAAGAAATCCATTTTTAGGATGCACTCAAGGTCTTGACTTTCCCTGGTGCTCATTCTAATACTTTGGGTAAATTATTTTGACTTACCAGAGGGCTTTATGATTTAACATTTCTACTGCAGCAAAGCTAATAAGCTTATAAATTTTTTTTAAATTTCAGTTCCTAGCAGGTATACCAGAAATATTTATTATGTCCAATCAATAGCTTGATATCCTATTAAAGTCGAACCCACTTAACTCGAGCTCGGTTAACTCGCCCACCCCATTATGTCGACGTTTTTTAATGGAACTGCCAAATTCTCTCTTTGTCTTAGCATTTTCTCGTTGTTTAATTCGATTTTTTTAAGTCGCTGAAACCTCATAACACGAGCACAAAAAAGGGTCAAATTTGCCACTTAACGGTTATCTCAATCCCCATGACCAATCGCCAGCTTTTGAAAATGTTAGCTATGATTTTTTTATAACCAAGGGAAGGGACCAATTTTCTGCCTCACCAGGGTCTGCTGGTTACGTCACAGCCCGCTTGCTCAACGCTGTTACTTCTGGTACTATGCTTCGGTAACTAAGCGAATACATTTTTATGTATTTTTATATTTATAGACCAGAATATTATTATTATTAGAAAACGCTTTGATTTTGATGTCACGTTTGCTCGCGTGTTGGCTCTGGTATTCTGCCGTAACACAAAAAAAATTAACTCCGGGTAATAAGCTAATATACCAACTAAGTCCTGATAAAACGGAGTAAACAGTCATAATAAGATAGAATTTATTTAAATACCATAATATGTTTCACTCGTCAACTTGCCAGAATTATTGAATTTCGCCGCGCACACGACGACCCCCCCCCCAACTGGCCATTTACCAAGGCATGCCCTGACTCAATTTAAAAAGAAAAATGTTCCTTCCCCCCACCCACTGTAGATGTATAACATTGGTGGAGGGGAGGGAAGGTGTCTATTCTAGCGGTCTTGTATTGGTATGTCAAAGCAAGAGGCTTCCTTTTATATAAACATCAAAGACCTATCAAGCCTTCTAGCCTTCCCCCCCCCACCACCCTCATTATCCCTAACTAGAAAACTCCGTAACTTGTCCCCCCCCCCTTAGAGATCACTTAGAGCGGTCCGACTGTAGTAATAGCCGTGACCTTTGACCGTGGTTCACATGAAGCTCTCGTACAGTGCCTCGACAACTAAGCAAATTTAAATTTTCTTTAAAAAAGCAATAATGATGACGTGTATATTATTTAGATACCGGAATAGGGAGAAAGGGATTTGAAGTCACCGTCGCTCAACACAACAAAAACAAACTCCGGGGTAAAAAGCTATTACGGGCTTATTGAAGTTGCAGCTGAATAAATTATTTAAATTCCGAAGACTTAAAACTTAAATAAATAAGCCTAAACATTTTTAAAGATGAGTGTAAGCGGTCGTTCGATAGTCGTAACTACGGTAAACACTAGTCCTAGCGTAATAGTAGTCAATTATTAACAAATATATTTATTTGAATATTGATTGTTTTCCTTGGTCCTTATACAAATAAATGCCTTGGTATTTATTAGTAATAAACTTACACTAAGATTATGACTTTAATTATAATTACATCATTAGTATTAGTAGTAAATAGCATGAAATAATAAAGTTCAAGGACGAACGAGCAAATGAACTAGAACTAGAGCGTCAGTCAAAGCCGAGTCACTAATTCATTTACATAAATCATACTCGCAAGGACGTTCCATTTCGCATAATATAATATATCACATAATTTAACATTATATTGATATTTCGTATATTCCGATATGATTCTGATTAATCGTCCCATCACTAATTAACGCACAACACGTATATAAAGAAATTTCAAGCACATGTTAATATTTTGCCGCCATATTGGTTTTCGTTTTAACTCGATCATCAGTTATCTCGATGCCATTTTTCATACCCCAACGCCGTCGACTTAACTGGTTTCGACTGTACTCACTTTTCCATGTTAATACTATTATGTGAACTGAACATGCCTACTGGCAATATTATAATCAATGCAAAGATGACTAAGGTACCAATAGGAATATCTCATACAAGAATCCATTTTTAAAATTACAACACATACGGGTAGTGAGAGGTTATAATTAATAAATATATCATCAAGTGATATAAAAAAATTGATTTAAAAAATGACAACAACGTGGAAACCATGGTTTTGGGTAAACATACACATGGAACATCCAATACACTGATTTCCATAAAGCTGAACAATTTTTGTAGCAGCAGAACATATATAAATTAGTTGCCAATAAAGAATAAAGGTGCACCAGATCTCAAGGTACACATCCTGAAGCCAGGGATGTTAACAGAAATAAATATAAACTTCTGCCATCAATCAAATATTTCATAACATTAAGTTTGAAAGGTGATGAATCTGTTACGAAAGCTGAAGGTACATTTACATGGGTATTTCACTCTGTTATACGCCATTACAGCTATAAATCAAATTAGTGCACGTACAGTATTCAGTTATTACACAATTTTATTATGGAATTACGGCATAAAAAAATTAGTCAGCGACTGTATAATGTAATATGTAGGGAGCACTCACTTAAAACAAGTTTATAATTGAAACAATTTATAATAAGAACACTATTTTATTAGCTTAACTTTAATTTTATTTGTAAAACAGTCCACATAGTCGACATAGTTGTATCCCTACGACCCAGCTACAATACTGACTTTCAAAAGTTTCATCTAAACAATTAGGCATTGACTAATACACTAAATTATAGTAAAGCAATTCTATTTGACATTTGAGCCTATCAATACTAAGACCTATTCTCATAAGACCTACTATAATCATAGTCATAGTAAAAAAAATGAAGTCACTAAATATAAATTATTATTTTTTATTATGTTACTCTCATCAGTCTAAGACTAGATGGCTAATTGTTACTATCTTTAGGCCTTCTCTTTACTTTAGATATTTAAAATGATTATGACATAATTATGAGAACATCTGATGATATGCATGACCACTGCATGGCATTGACATAGCATGATGATACTATACTAGGCTATTGTTTAAGGTTGTTAAGACCGCTCATTTTTGAGGACCGGTTAACCTTCCAAAAAAAGGCTGGTTAACCGTCCGTATTTTTACTATGTTTAGTGAACCAACAAGAGAATGGATCAAATTTTGACATCAAAACGCTTGTGATGTACCGACTCTAGTGTTGCCGTCAAAACAGCAAATTCTAAAAAAAAATTTCTAACAAAGAATTTAACTGTAATGATTTTCAATTTATAATTTGTATGTAATAAAAATATTAAAACGGCATATTATCAATTGTTGTCAAGTTAGTTTGTTTTTGCGGTTAATCGTTTTAACGCTTTGATGTCACGGTCGTTCACGTGTTGGATCTGGTATTCTGCCGTAACACAACAAAAAATTAACTCCGGGTAATAAGCTAATTAATATACCGACTAAATGAAGTTACGGTTAACCGGTCCTGATTAAACGGGACCGGTTCTGATCTAAGGACCAGTTAACCGTTAACAACCTTACTATAGTCTATACTATGATTCACTATATAAATATGATATTAGTCTATAATGACAATGAGTCTATATGATTATGATAATTAATATTCATTTCAATATTTATAAATAAAAAATAAATAGTTGTTAACCATAAATGTTAACCACATCAGTATCATAAGTTGTCAAGTAAGTAAGTGACATAGACATAAGTATAAGCCAAAGCAAATTTAGTATTTACAGGATTAATTAATCGTTAATTTCGTTTAAAGCCAAAAATTAAAATGTATGATGTAATAAGTAACACTTATTAAACATTATTGTTGAAAATCTAAATAACACTGTAATGACTCCTTTATATGACATCTCCAACTCACTAGACTCTGACCTGCCAGGCAATAGCACCAAGGAAAAGTGGGAGCATTTCAGACAGACCATCCACAGCACAGCCATGCAGATCTTAGGAAGAAAAAGGACCAAAAACAATGACTGGTTTGAGGCCAACTCTGCCACACTCACCCCTGCCGTAGAAGAAAGACGAAGTGCCCACCAAAAATACAAGCACTCCCCAAACCCACAGACACTGCAGGCGTACAGATTAGCCAGGAGCAATATTCAGAGATTAGCTAGGCAATGCGCAAAATGACTACTGGCTCCAACTCTGTCAGAGCATCCAGCTAGCGGCCGACACCGGCAATATTAGGGGGATGTATGACGGCACTGAAGTCCTCAACCGGAGAAACAATCCGCGACGAGGCTAAACAGATGGACAGATGGGCGGAGCACTATTCAGAACTTTACTCCCAACAAAATCACGTAACCCAAGATGCCATCAATGCCATCCAAAGCCTACCCCTCATGGCAGAACTGGACGACATATCCACCCTGGCAGAACTAAAAGAGCTATTGAGCGATTACCAATAGCCAAGGCCCCCGGTCAGGGCGGAATCCCACCAGAGATCATCAAGTGCGGCAGTAGTGTATTGCTGAAACACCTGCATGGCCTCCTCTGCCAGTGCTGGGAAGAAGGAGCAGTACCAGAGGATAGGAGAAATGCCAACATAATCATGCTGTATAAAAATAAAAGAGACAGAAGTGACTGTAACAACTACAGAGGCATTTCTCTCCTTAGCATTGTGGGTAAGGTCTTTGCACGCGTTGTTATAGAGCAACATATGCCCCCTATCTGGCTTTCATTGATTTAACAAAGGCTTTTGACCTGGTCAGCAGAGATGGTCTGTTTACAGTCTTGGCAAAAGTTGGCTGCCCACCAAAACTGCTTAACATTATACAGTCATTCCATGATGGTATGAAAGGCAAGGTGCAGTATGATGGATCAACTTCCCCTCCATTTGATATCCTCAGTGGAGTCAAACAGGGCTGTGTCCTTGCCCCGACACTCTTTGGCCTCTTTATTGCCTGTCTGTTGAGATATGCCTTGGGAACCTCAACCGAGGGGATCTACCTACATACCCGTTCTGATGGTAAACTATTCAATCTGGCCAGGCTGAAGTCAAAAAGGAAGATACGAAAAACAGTCATTACGGACATGCTTTTTTGCAGATGATGCTGCCATAGCTACTCACAATTAAGCAGATTTGAAAAGCCTTATGGACCGCTTTGCCAAGGCCGCCAGCGACTTCGGCCTAACCATCAGCCTCAAAAAGACTAACGTGATGGCCCAGGATGCTGATACACCCAACATCACCATCAATGGTGGCCAACTTTAGGCCATGGAACACTTTACATACCTTGGCTCCAATATCACCAACAACCTGTCCCTTGATTCTGACCTAGACATAAGGATCGGCAAGGCCTCCACAACTCTGGCCAGGCTCTCAAAAAGAGTTTGGAACAACAAAAAGCTGACCATCAGTACCAAAATTGCTGTGTACCGTGCATGTGTGCTAAGCACCCTCCTTTATGCCAGTGAATCCTGGACCCTATACTCCAGACAAGAAAGGAGATTGAGTGCTTTCCACATGCGCTGCCTCCGGCGCATCCTGGGAATCGCCTGGCAGGACCATGTCACCCACAACGTGACAAAGAGGTGCTACAACATGCAAAATATAACGCATGACAACTCTTCTCAGCCAGCGTCGGCTCAGATGGTTGGGACATGTGCGCAGATTGGAGGATGGCAGAATCCCAAAGGACAACCTCTATTCTGAGCTAGCCAAAGGAAAGAGGACTACAGGCCGGCCTCATCTCCAATTGGTCAACCCCAGCGAGGGTCATTCGTCATGCTTGTTTGCACATACTCATACTCGCTTTGGTGAATTATATATATTATATATAGATACTAATACTTGACTTAAATTGTAATGTAATAATAAATAATAATAATAGTAATTAGTAATACTGGTAATCCCTTATTTCAGCGCATTTTATATTTCAAGTCATCAAAAAAACATTTTTTCAAACTTACTTCATTAATTATTATAATGAAATCTATTTTAAAATTAAAACATTATTTTTTTGTTGAAATAAAATTACTATTTTACGATTTGTACGAAATAAAAATTTGTATATTTCACTATCTTCTGTTACTAATGGCGCCATTGTTGTTTGAAGTCTGCTTTTAAAAACCTTTTTCTAAGTTAAAAACCCCTTTTTTAAACTCAACAAAACACATGAAAACTAATTGTAAAGCATTAAATACTTTTTTTATTTCTGATTTAAGTGTTTAAATTAGTAAAAGTAAGTTATTTTATTTATTTTGTTCTAAAAATTTAAAATGCGCTGAAATAAGGGATTACCGAATAGTGAATACCGTAATACTTTTATTTTCATATCAATAATACTATTAATACAACACTACTCCACTATTCTATAATAATAATAATAACAGAATTCAGTTTCAGAATAGGCTAAGACTAAGACCTAGACCACTTGAATCACTATTACTATAATTATAATACTATTATTAAACTATTATTCCTATTATAAATTATGCCATGGCATGGCATAAGATTTCAACACTCAACACTGCAACTCAATAATTCATAAACAGATAAACTTAAACTACTATTGAACAATAATTCAAGACAAGTCGGAAACTCTAGAATACGACTGTATATTCATCCATCGTGCATAAATCATACCTGGGTTATATATACCTAATTCAAATTAGGAATATTGTACTTTTAAAAAGGTTCATCCATAAAATGCACGCTGTTTTTTGTAGCACTCTCTCCTGGTTACTTTGTAGAACTTCGCATTTTATTTCGCCGGTACAACTTAAGTGCAACCAGGTTATCTGAGGTTCATCTAATGAACTATATGCGAGGTTTTGTATAATTGTAAAAAAAAATATGTCTAATTCTTAATTTTAACGTATTTTAAATGAAAAAAAAAGAACAGCTTGTAAAAAGTGTTTCAAGGAAGGAAAACACGTGAAAAATATATTTATCCTTCTACTTATCAATCAAGGCCATATATCAATATCACTGTAACTAGGGTTGCCAGATGGCTGTCTCAAAAATACCGGACACTAGTGTGGACTGTCGATGGCACAAAAAGCCAAAATAGCAACATGAATAATTTGCGGTCTTGGGATCATTGAATAGGTTTAGTGAACTGTGTGAATTCAAAAAAAGCTATAGTCTGTAAATGTCATTAATATTCATATGATCGAATCAAGATAATATTGATGCTTTGCAACATTCGTATATTAAATATAGAATAAGATCAGAATCTCATTAAACATCCTTGCTTTATTATATTTTCAAAATATGGCATGATTATGAATGCAATCACATAATAAAATAATAATATTGTTTGTCTTCTGTCTGGTAATATCTCTGCTTATGCCATGTTTTCTGGAGAAAATTACAGTATTGCAAATATCAAAATATAGCAAGATTGTTGTCTTCCTTATGTCTCGTAAGACGACGGAATTTTCTGTGCTCCTGTAGAATCTGAACGCATGGCTTTGCAGTTTCTTCTGTGACTGTACAAGCTCACCCGCGAATGGCAGCCTTTGCTGCATTTCTGACACTGAAAGGTAGTATTTGTAATTGGCTGATTTGCTCTCCTTTTCCTCTTAATGCGATTTACGTCTGCGACCTGTTGTAGGTTTCTTTCTCCTGCTTCTATCCCGGCAGTCAACGCCTGTCTCCATCTGTACCTGTCCCCACCGAGTTCCTCCCAACCATTTATGTCAATGCCAATAGCTTTGGGGTCTCTCTTGCAGACATCTTTGTAACGGAGGTGAGGCCGGCCTGTAGTCCTCTTTCCTTTGGCTAGCTCAGAATAGAGGTTGTCCTTTGGGATTCTGCCATCCTCCAATCTGCGCACATGTCCCAACCATCTGAGCCGACGCTGGCGGAGAACAGTTGTCATGCTTTTTATTTTTGCCTGTTGTAGCACCTCATTGTTGGTGACATGGTCCTGTCAGGTGATTCCCAGGATGCGCGGAGACAGTGCACGTGGAAAGCACTCAATCTCCTTTCGTTTCTGGAGTATAGGGTCAAGGATTCACTGGCATAAAGGAGGGTGCTTAGCACACATGCACGGTACACAGCAATTTTGGTTCTGATGGTCAGCTTTTTGTTGTTCCAGACTCTTTTTGAGAGCCTGGCCACAGTTGTGGAGGCCTTGCCGATCCTTATGTCTAGGTCGGAATCAAGGGACAGGTTGTTGGTGATATTGGAGCCAAGGTATTAAAGTGTTCTACGGCCTCAAGTTGGCAACCATTGATGGTGATGTTGGGTGGATCAGCATCCTGTGCCATCACGTAAGTCTTTTTGAGGCTGATGGTTAGGCCGAAGTCGCTGGCGGCCTTGGTAAAGCGGTCCATAAGGCTTTGCAAATCTGCGACTCTAATAGCAAGATTATGTCACTAAAAATATTTTTTTGTTCATGTTAGGGGCTTTAAAACATCTCCTAACTATTATTTAAAGTTCGAAGTTTCAATTTTTTGTCTTTTTTAAGACTTTGACTAAATACAATACTGTCACTACACTGCACAATAATCATCAGCATTATGAAATAATAAAACGCTAATTGACTTTATATTTATCACTAGACTTGGCTGCTTTCAATAATTTCTTGTTCCTAGAAATTGCCTCCTTAAATTCTGTGCAGGTATAAGGTATATTAAAAAAAACACAGAGTTCACTTCTCACAGATTCAACTCAAATCCGATTACGTTCATCAGTCTGTGAGGGGTTTAAATTTGTTTTATAATGCCAGAAGGGATTATCGTTTAATTCTTTACGTGCTTCATTTATATAATAAAATACAATGGGTGCATGGGCGTCGCTAGGAATTTTTCCAGGGGGGGGGCAAAAAATCCCACTTTTTATTTTATTTTAACTTGCAATGCCATACAGTATACAGGTACAATTTTCAATTAAATTCAAGTTCAGTATAAAATAAGGGTTGAATAAGAAAAACCCGTAAAAAACCAAGTTTTTGACTATAAATCCTTTATGTACGAGAAGAATTTAAAAGAATGTTCATTATAATACGCAGCGCCAGACCATCCAGAAATACAAAATTGCAGTTGTGTCGTAAAACATGTTTAATATAATGCGCACCGATCAGGAATATGTTTATAAAAAGAGCTGTCAATAAAATACGCACCTTATTGCGCGACAGAAAGGTTGTTCAATATAATACGCACCGCGACGCTCTATCTCAAAAAATAGCATGATACATAGGAATAAATAAAATAATCTAAAAAATCAATAATTTAATAACGGTACATGCGATCGATCTGAAATTTTGATACATTGTTTTTATCATCGGTACGAAACTGCCTGCAAAATTTCAGCTCGCTATCTTGCGAGCAAGTGGGTTAAAAATCGATCAAAAGTTTTGGCGACAAGCAAGCAAGCAAGCAAGCAAGCAAGGTCGGTCGGTCGGCCGCAGACACCACGAGTTAATATAAAGGATTTTAAAAAAGCCTTAGAAATTAATAAGACTTACAAATTAGTACTGAAATAGTTAAAATACAACATTTATTAATGCATTTAATAAAATAATTTTTTTTCTCAAATGTAGGGGGGGGCAAATGCCCCCTTGCCCCCCCTTCCCTACGCCCATGAATGGGTGTGTTTTTTTTATTACAATCCGAATTGCAAATTTCGATGCGTAATTAGGTCAAACATTTGATTCTATAATCAGAAGATTTTATGATTGCTTAAAAATGCCAACTAGTGTATTGAATTAAAGACAATTGAAAATACCGGACACATGCATGTCCGGTATTGCTTCAATTTTTTAACTGGACAAATAACGATAATACCGGACAGTCCGGTTAAAAACCGGACATCTGGCAACACTAACTGTAACTGTTTACACCACGGGCTCCTACATTTTTAATTCGCAGCAGCATGGGGATGTTCATGAATTAATTAGCATGAAAACTAGCCATAAAAAATAAAAACTACTATGATAATTTGTAAATTATTTGTTTTACAACAAGAAGTCCCCCCACCTTTTCTTTAGATTACTTATTTTAAAGCTAATGCACATTCCCTTTATGCAATGGAAAAATATTTTGTTTGGTTTATCGTAATTGCTCAATCAACTAAATAAATTATTAACTTATTCTTGCAATCTGTAAATCTTTTAAAAACTAGTAAAAGTAGCCAATGTCCCCTTTAAGCTGCGCAGATATCTGACCGACACCGCGCAGCAAATTTTGTAAAATTTTGCACACAAAATGGTTGATGTGCAACTCTGCACAAAGATTTTTTGTACTTTGCACACGGACCAACGAATATTAGAGGGAACTATTGCTAGTAGCTATTCACAGTTAGCATCATTGATCTTTAGAACAACAACAAATCCCTTGCACAATTTTAATAATTTGAAAACAATAGCCTATTGAATAGGTTTTATAGAAATGTATGTACCACAAATCCAAACCATGGGGAAAAATGAATATTCATATTTTATATTATTAATGCTAAATTAGTATTTTTAATTTTTAGATATGGCAAAATATTTATTTTTTTTAAAAAAAATTTAAAAAAAGTATAAAACTATATAATTTGCAATTGTCACGCAAGTCAGTCTGTCCTGACGCTACTAATTTTAGAAAACAGGGAAAACCAAATTACTGCACCAATGCATCAAAAGGTGTGCAAATTAAAAATGCGCTGTGAAAAAATATAATATTGCGTCATTGTTTTCGCTCATATTTTAATTTGGAAAAGGGATCAATGTAAAAAGAGGATTTGATGATGGTTAATTATAAAATAATAAAACAAACGGAGCGCCGTAGGCGCCCTGCAACCCCTATTATACAATACTTTGTGTACATTTCAGAAAGTTTAATATTTCGTATTTATCAAACAAGGACAAGTTAATTGGGCTTTTGAAAAAGGTCGGTGCCATAGGCGCCCTGAAAAGTGCATTTTTAAAATAAAATAAATAGATTTCAGCTGAAAACTTCCGTCATTTTTGACGGGTGCACACTAGTAAAACTATATAATTTGCAATTGTCACGCAAGTCAGTCTGTCCTGACGCTACTAATTTTAGAAAACAGGGAAAACCAAAATACTGCACCAATGCATCAAAAGGTGTGCAAATTAAGAATGCGCTTAAAAAAATATAATATTACGTCATTGTTTTCGCACATATTTTAATTTTGGAAAAGGGATCAATGTAAAAAGAGGATTTGATGATGGTTAATTATAAAATAATAAAACAAACGGGGCACCGTAGGCGCCCTGCAACCACTATTATAAAATACTTTGTGTACACTAAAAATTTTTTTATATATAATAGCCCAAGTCATAATGGGCTATCAACATTTAAATCTCTAATAAAAATGCAGGACTAAACACAAGCCATAGATAGCGTAGGACGCAATAAACTTTAATAAAAGGCTGTAATCACATTTCTTTGATTTAATTAGTGAAGTATGCATCAAGTTATTTAGTTTCAAAACCCTCTGCACTAAAAAAAAATTTAAAATTATTTTTTAAATGTACGCTATAATTCTATACTTCAAATTGCGTTACAACTTAGATCTGGGGACCTTTAATATCTTATTACTGGGACTAGGAACATTCAATAGAATATATTCCATAATTAAAAATATAATAACAATGAACAACGTAATCTAAACACGTTATGTCCTTTCAAACGGGCAATAAACAAACTTTGCTGATTTGCAATATTTAAAGTCAACAATGTGTTTTTTTCGTTTAAAAAATATTGTTTATCAGTTTGTGGGTAACTGGACCAGAGAACTCATAGATTGTCATAGATGAGCTGAGTTCACACGCTGTCCATGCTTAATTCGCCTGGGCCTGGGAGAAGTTTAAGTCAGTAATAGTTAACATAGCCGAGCCTACTTGATTGATCCATTACGAGATTCATAACTCCTTGCCAGCATACAATTCATCTTAAATTATACTCACAATGGCAGGTAACAGAAATTAGAACGCACTATTCATTATTATTATTATTACGAAAGTATGGGACCCATTGACTCTCATTGAGGCCATTGCGGCCACATATCACATAGGTTTGCAGTGGAATGAGACCGGCCCTGGTGACGTCATATTAAAACGCTGAACTTTAAATAAAAGTTGCACTTAAATATTAGATTGCTTACTATATCGGTATCGGTTCCCACACTTTAATCAAAGTCCGAACATGTGGCCTTACGACAAGAGTGCAGCCTTACTTAAATTTAAATGACAAAACGTGATTTGTAACATGCTCATTTTCAAATAGGAAATTCGGCTTTTAGGGGGGAGGGGGCAAAGCTTTATAACATCATATTTGAGGAGGGGGGTGGCTAACTTTTTGTGAGGAGGAGGGGAAGTTGGGAAATCAGCCTAAATTGCGTGACGTCATTTAAGGATGGCCCCCTATAGTTGTTGGAATTTGATTTTCTCCCTGCTTTCTTCCCATCGATGTTTTTGGAAATAAACGATGGTTGCTTTGAAGACTGGTGTGGGGTTGGGGAGAGAGGGATGAATGAACTTTCAGCGCTGACACTCCCGAGCAAAATATTTGGCATGAACTAGTGCAGTGGTCCCCAACCTTTTTATCGCCATGGACCTCTTTCTGGCAATCGGCATGTTTAAATTATAAATACAATATAACTAAATTTTTAAAAATACAACTAAAATATTAACAAATATTAAAATACAGTTATGCCAAAAAGAAAAACAGAATATAAAGTGATTTAATATTTTAACCAAATGCGTGTGTGTTCCTTTGCAAATATACGGTAACTATCTGGGGGTAATACGAGACAATGGGAAAAAAAAGCGTCCTGTTTATGTCCAGCTTATTTTGTTTTTGGTGTTTCACACAAAAAAATAAATAAATTTTTAAATGGATGTTGGAATTGAGTTGACTATAGAAATTTAAGTGATATGGCTGCAATCTCAGGAAATTTCGCCATTGCTTTAAGCCAGAAGTCTGTCAGAGTTGTCTCGAACATTGTTTTAAGGCTGCCATCATCCAGTGGTTGAACTTCTTGCACATGCATGCTATATTAGTTGACAAAAGGGTGGCGGATCCATTCCTCACCAGCTCATTGTTCTTTGGTTGTTTGGAAGTAGCGCTCAGACTCTTAGGCAAGTGATCGTGCACCAACTGGGAGAATGAATGCTCAAGTGATCGTGCACCAACTGGGAGAATGTAGATGTATAACAGTGGGGGAGTGGAGGGAAGGTGTCTCTTCTCCCGGTCTTGTATTGGTATGTCAAAGCAAGAGGAATCCTTTTATGTGAAACATCAAAGACCTGCCAAACCTTCTAGCCTCCCCCCCCCCACCACCCTCATTTTCCCTAACTAGAAAACTCCGTAACTTGTTCCCCCCCTCCCCGAATAAAATATTAATATATAACAAAACAAAGTTGCATGAGGTTCTTACAACATTTCTAAAAAGATTTTAAATAAATGATGATCTTAAAATAATAAACTGCAGAGGCTGAAAAGTATGCAGGAGTTAAAGAAAAACGCAAAAAATTAAATATCGATGTCAAATCTCGCACAAAAATTTCATTCAACCAATTTTATTTACATGATTCTCCTACTGAAACGAACTCTCTAACTCTGTTTTAGTATACTAGAACGTTGTTATGCATTCCTTTCCTTGTCCATACTTCGTTTGGAATATCAAATTGCTTCTACAAGCATTGCATTAAACAGAATTCAGGATACAAAATAGTGAATATACCATGGTATACATTTTGAGGTTATTTTTAAAGCTATAGAAGAATTGATAGATGCAGACAAAAAGCTCAACACACGAACAGACGCAGGAACTTTGATAGCTACAATGAAATCTTTTTATTTTCTAATTTATAATTTATATCAAAGATGGCCGAAATTATTTACAAACTTAGTGTTCAACAGAGGCTTCTCACAGAGAAATTAATTGAATACTAAGGGATGTTTTGACATAATTTAATAAAATTTTATGTGGAAAGTTTTAGTATTCATAATATGAGATTACTGTAGAAATTCATGTGGGTTTTTGGCAGTTATATCGAATTAAGAAAACATAAGATTTGCATACACCAGCTAATATACTGGACTTTGAAATTTTGCCTTCAAATTAGAGTATACAAAATATCTCACGTGTCATTGTTAAACAAGGAATATTTGAACCCCACGGGAAAAAAAAAGAATAACTGAATTCAAGACCTGTTAATTTATTCAATTTTTAAAAAAAAGAAGATATTTAGGCTAGATTTAACCTGCCTAAAATAGTATCATTAATTCGAACATTGTCTTAAATAATGCAATGTGTTAAAATAGATTCTCTAAAATTAAGTTAATAAAAAATTAAGATCAATAATGAATACACCAAGATTATCTTATCAATAGTTATTTTGGCTATTGAGCATGGTATGGCTGAAAACAATTGTGCAATGAGGAAAAACATAAAACTTCAATTTTATTCAAGAAATGAAGCTTTTCTCTTGATCTATAACACAGCACGTCACAGCCCGCTTGCTCAGCGCTGTTACTTCAGGTACTATGCTTCGGTAACTAAGCGAATACATTTTTTAAAAAAAATCAGTCACTAGGGAACTCCACAAACAGTCTATATTTATAGACCAGAATATTATTATTATTAAGAAAACGCTTTGATTTTGATGTCACGTTCGCTCGCGTGTTGGCTCTGGTATTCTGCCGTAACACAACATAAAATTAACTCCGGGTAATAAGCTAATATACCGACTAAGTCCTGATAAAACGGAGTAAACAGTCATAATAAGATGGAATTTATTTAAATACCATATTATGTTTCACTCGTCAACTTGCCAGAATTATTGAATAGGGTGGGGTTTAGCTACACTGGCCATTTACCAAGGCATGCTCTGACTCAAATTAAAAAGAAAAATGTTCCTTCCCCCCAACCCACTGTAGATGTATAACAGTGGGGGAGGGGAGGGAAGGTGTCTCTTCTCGCGGTCTTGTAGTGGTATGTCAAAGCAAGAGGCTTCCTTTTATATAAACATCAAAGACCTGTCTAGCCTTCCATTATCCCTAACTAGAAAACTCCGTAACTTGTCCGTCCCTTTGAATTCACTTAGACTTAAAGCGCTGTTGTAATAGCCGTGACCTTTGACGGTACAGTGCCTCGACAACTAAGCAAATTAAAATTTAGCATTCCTTAGCCGTAGACGAAGTAGACTAAAAGTGATGTGTATATTATTTAGATACCGGAATAGGGAGAAAGCGATTTGAAGTCACTGTCGCTAACACAACAAAAACAAACTCCGGGGTAGAAAGCTATTACGGGCTTTTTGAAGTTGCAGCTGAATAAATTATTTAAATTCCGAAGACTTAAAACTTGAATAAATAAGCCTAAACATTTTTAAAGATGAGTGTAAGCGTTCGTTCGATAGTTATAACTACGGTAAACACTAGTCCTAGCGTAATGGTAGTCAATTATTAACAAATTGAAACAATATTTGCGACTTTTTTCGACATGCGCGAACGACTATCGAAGTACCTACAAATATATTTAAAATATATTTATTTGAATATTGATTGTTTTCCTTGGTCCTTATACAAATAAATGCCTTGGTATTTATTAGTAATAAACATACACTAAGATTATGACTTTAATTATAATTACATCATTAGTATTAGTAGTAAATAGCATGAAATAATAAAGTTCAAGGACGAACGAGCAAATGAACTAAAACTAGAGCCTCAGTCTCAGTCAGAGCCGAGTCACTAATTCATTTACATAAATCATACTCGCAAGGACGTTCCATTTCGCATAATATAATATATCACATAATTTAACATTATATTGATATTTCTTATATTCCGATACGATTCTGATTAATTGTCCCATCACTTATTAACGCACAACACGTATATAAAGAAATTTCAAGCGCATGTTAATATTTTGCCGCCATATTGGTTTTCGTTTTAACTCGATCAACGGTTATCTCGATGCCATTTTTCATACCCCAACGCCGTCGACTTAACCGGTTTCGACTGTATAAATTGTATAAATGCGGAGCGGCTAACCGGTTAACCGGTCTTTTTTTAAAGGTTAACCGGTCCTCAGAAACGAGCGGTCTTAACAACCTTAATATTTTCTATTTGAAAATGAGCATGTTTCAAATCAATTTATTGTCAATTTAGTATATATTAAGTACAGTGTTTCTCAAATGATACGTGTAACTTGTAACATAAATAGTAACAAATGCGGCCTTGACCTTATCAGAATTCGACCTACAACAGTGATGACGTGTATATTATATATCTACTAGAATATTAAGAAAATGATTTCATTTTCACGTCACGCGCGTGTTAGTCACAGTCACGTATCTTACTGGTAACAAAGCAACTACAAACTTTTAAAAGATGATAATGCTTTTTATTTAATTATATAAAAACCACCGTCAATTCTCGATACAAACCTTTATTTTTTTTTCTAAAGATATTCGTTTATCTTAAAAAATAAAATGATTAATGCATCAGAAAATGAATTAAGTTTAATAATAATATAACATGCACTGTGAAATAATGACGGATTAAAGACCACTAACGCGATTCCTTGGGTGAATGCATACTCAAGACATGTCAAGCTAATTCACACACATATCAAATACAAAAAAACAAGATAAAAACATCCGGTAATTTTTATTGAAATCTCGTAGAATCACACAATAGCGGAAGTCTCGAAGAAAGCGATGTCAACACTGTTTTGAACTAAAAATGCCAAAGTGCATTGCTAGGCAAACAAGACGGGGATCGAGCTAACCGACGTTAAGTTGCAAATTTGGCACTCTTTTGTGCTCGAAATATTAGGGCTTGGCGACTTAAAAAATTGAAATAACCGCTGAAAAAATGCAAAGACAAAGAGAATTTGGCGTTTCCAAAAAAAAACTTCGACTTAATAGAGCTGGTGAGTTAACCAGGGCTCGAGTTAAGTGGGCCCCACTGTATATGGCTTAAAAAACAAAATTAAGAGCCCTGGGGCCCTATCGGCAAAAGATGTAAAGTTCAAAACATTTTTTTTCAATCTGGATCATGATATATATATTTGTTAATAATTGGAAAAAAATTGTGTGAATCAAATGGTAAAATTTTTTATAAACGTTTACAAAATTGACATTAGGGGCCCTCCGCTCGAAAACATTGAAATTAAAAAATTTTATGCCCTATTTTAATATAGGAAATCAAGTTTTTTTTATTCCAATTTTTGTCAAAATCCCTTTCACATACTTTCCAAAGTTTAATTTTTTGATTTTTTTAATCATACAAGGTAAAAAAGCTACATTTGGGCCCCTGGCCCAAAGTGAGTGATAATTAAACTTTTTTTTTCATTTTACCATAGCGGGAGTGTACTCAACAACTTCCCAAATTTTCATACTTCTACCTACACGGGAAGTTGAGTTGGAACATTAGTGATTTTCAATTTTTATAAAGCTCATATAAGGAAAAAACATATTTAAAGCCCCCGCCCCACATGAGCGGGAATTTTAAAATTCCTTTTTGCCAATTTTAGTTGAGAGAGGATACTTGACAACTTTCCAAAGTTTCATACTTTTACCTACACGGGAAGTGATAAGTCAGTTTTTAATAAAAAAGAAAAAAACTACATTTGGGCCCCCGGCCCCCCAGTAAGTGAAAATTTAAATATTTTTTCACCTGTTACCATCGCGGAGGTGTACTTAACAACCACTCAAAGTTTCATGCTTCTACCTACACAGGAAATAGGAGAGTTTGTGATTTTCAGTTTTCATATAGTTCATATAAGGAAAAAATCCATTTGTGCCCTCGGCCCCCCCAAGTAGTGATAATTTAAATATTTGTTCACCTGTCACAATTGTGAGATTGTACTCAACAACTTCCAAAATTTTCATGCCTCTACCTATTCGGGAAATAAGAAAATTAGTGATTTTCATATTTTATATAGTCAATATAAAGAAAAAAAACGTTTTTGGGCCCCCGGCCCCCATAAGTTTGAATTTTAAAATCGTTCAGGCCTTTATCAACGCAAGAGGCTACCCACTAACTTCCCAAAGTTTCATGCTTCTACCTGCTCGGGAAATATGAGAATTAGTGATTTTCATTTTTTATACAGCCCATATAAGGGGAAAAGAACGGTTTTATGCCCCCAGTTCCCATAAGTGTGAATTTTATAATTATTTTACGCCATTATTGTGGCAAAATGCTACTTAACAACTTTCCAAAATTTCATGCTTCTACCTACACGGGAAGTTGGAGAATTGATGATTTTTTATTCTTATATAGCCCATTTTATGAAAAAAAATATTTTTGGGCCCCCGGCCCCCATGAGTGTCAATTTAAAAATTCTTTTAAGTGATCGACGCTACCATCGTTGATTTTAAAAAGACGTTGATGCGTCGAATAAGTAAAAGTGGATTATTTTGTTTCTTTTCTTAGGGGCCGTCCATAAAGTACGTCACGCTCCAGAGGGGGGGAGGGGGTGTAAGAAAGTTTGAGTTTGTGACGGGGTGGTCCGGCCATGTGTGATGTCAGTGTTTTCTATTAAATTTTAATTATTTTGTTAATAAAAATAACAGTTTGTTCGAAAGTGTGACGTACTTTAGGGGGGGTCTGAGATTTGTGACGGGGAGGGGGGAGTTAAAAATGTTAAAAAATAGCGTGACGTACTTTATGGATGGCCCCTTAGCTATTTAACTAAATAGTTTTAATGTAATCTAGAATGATTTCCCTTGAATAAAAAAGTCGGAAATTCTTTGTTTGAATGTGTTTTCACCGCAAAAGAAGGGTTTGAAAGGCTTGTGTTTTTTTTTCGTTTTTACGTTTGTTTACAAATATGGATATTCAACCAGCTCATCTGGTTATGGATCTAATATTATTTTTAATACTACGATGATGAACAAGAAAAAGGTATTGTTTTTATGATGATTCAGATAGTAATTTTATATTGCAGATGAATCATATGCCTAGTGCTAGTAGTTGTGAAATTGACAATGAAGTTGACAAGTCATCTGTTGAACAACTAGCCCGCCCCGATATCAAATGTCTTGATGAACTGATATTATTCTACAAATAATAATATAGACAATATAGAATCTAATTTGAAAGCTGCTAAACTTTTTCATTAAAACTAAGTGAAATTTTATATAGAATTTAAACTAATTTCTAGTTGCAATACATAGTATAGCTTCCAGTTTCATTTTTAAATTTTCAGTATTATTTTCCTGTATGGGTGACCATTAATATTGAGCTCTGTTATATTTGTTTGATTTTTTAGAGTGAAATTATTTCTGTTTGCTGTAAATACGAATATAGTTCGGAAATAAAACAAACCCGTAAAAACAAAGTTTTCTACTATAAATCCCTTATATTTTAGTCATAATTAAAAGTATTGATTATGTTTCAACGCCACAAATATTTACGGACTGACACCGAGTGATGTCCCCTGTCTTTTAACGGGGGATGGGTCGTGAGGGGGTGTCGGCACGACGGTCGACGTCTAAGCGTCAACTCAAACTCGCGTGGAAAAAAACAATAACAAACCATGAATTTGAATTACATACCTCATATAAGGATAAACTAAAAATGCATTAATTTAATTACGGTACGTTCGATCGATCTGAAATTTTGATACGATGCATTGTTAGGTTAGACGGGTCCGTGTGCCAAATTTCAGCTCGATCGGATCACGGGAAGTGGGTCATTTTCGACTTTTGTTTTTCCGCCCGCCCGCCCATGAGATGACGACAGAGAGAGAGACAGAGACGGCGGTGAAGTTAATATAAGGGATTTAAAAAACAAACCCGTAAAAACAAAGTTTTTGACTATAAATCCCTTATATATGAGACATAACTAACAGTATTGATTATTTTCAAACATTTACAGACTGAATCTGTCTTAACTCAAGTTTGCTTCATAACCCTGTGGGGGGGTGAGAGGGGAAAAGTCTGGTCACCGATTCGCTTGACCGAGCTCAGCGTGACACGTAAAATGTAAACAAAAGCGCCCGTCGCTTTCGATGGGTCGCCTCAACGCGTCAGCTCAAAACTTTCACGTGGAAAAAAAAACAATAACAAACAGTGAATTTGAATTACATACCTCATATAAGGATAAACTAAAAATGCATTAATTTAATTACGGTACGTTCGATCGATCTGAAATTTTGATACGATGCATTGTTAGGTCAGACGGGTCCGTGTGCCAAATTTCAGTTCGATCGGATCATGGGAAGTGGGTCATTTTTTACTTTTGTTTTTTCCGCCCGCCCGCCCATGAGATGGCGACAGACAGAGACAGAGAGAGACGGCGGTAAAGTTAATATAAGGGATTTAAAAATACCATTTTATTACGTTTTGGATAAAAATATAAATTTTTGTGACTTTGAATCAGGTTTAGTAAAAAAAAAGAAGTTTTTTGTTTGTTTGTATTTTTTATTTTCACTAAGACAAAATTATATTATTTAAAAAAATAAAGTCATATCATCATTTTAAGATAGCATGGTAGCCCACGACAAATTTCCAGAATAGATAATTCCGTCAGAATGAGGAAAATAATTCAGGAGAAAGAGTTAAATGACCAACAAAAAATGATTTGAAACATGTTCATTTTCAAATAGAAAATACGGCTTTGGGGGCGGGGTCTAAGTTTTTGGGCGGTGTGTGTGTGTGTGGTAAAAAATCTGTCAAAATCCTGTCATTTATGGATGGCCCCTACTACTAACTTTACTATTACTTTCACATTATAGCCTATATGTTTGTCCACAATAATTAAGGAGCAAATGAAAGCTATTAAATTTTTGTGTTTCAGATTTAAAACTAGGTGCCAAAGTGATTGAAGGCAAAACTAAAATCATTTATGACTTGGAAGACCATCCAGGACAAGTACTTGTGGAATCAAAAGACCGCATTACTGCTGGAGATGGTGCAAGGGCTCATGATATGGAAGGAAAGGCTAAGATCTCCAACTCAACTGCAGCTACAGTCTTTAAACTGTTGAAGGATGCTGGTAATTATGTACAGCATTGTCTGAAAATAACTGAACACACTTAATTTACAATATAAGTCTTAGATCTACATGCACAATTGTGCGGTGTGTCCCTTTGATTTGCTAGTGTGCACTTACTCATACATGCAGGATGATTAGGGATAAGAATTAAGAATGGTATTTCTTCTTTCATATGTGAGTTTATGCTTGCTTGGCTTGGTATAAACAAGCTTATGATTGACCTTATATTTAGAATTGAAAATGCTTGATACTCGCTATCTTACTGGCTGGCCTGATCCCAAAATCAAGAGATCAGGCAGTGGGTGGTCAGTGTATGACAACTTTGCCTATTCCAGAAGTTGCCACCTATTAACAACTTTTTTCTGGCTTTGGCCTTTGCATGTGCTTAGACACACACTTCTGTGCCCTGCTGATCGGGTGCATTTCTTGATATTCAATTTATTTAAAAAAGGGTAAAACTTAAGTGTAGCCTAAGTAAGTTCTTCCTATTTCTATGTGCACCATTCAGGTATAAGGACTCACTTTATAAAGCAACATGGTGAGAGATCTTTTATAGCCCTCAAATGTCAAATGATTCCACTGGAATGGGTTACACGCAGAATTGCTACTGGTTCATTTTTGAAACGAAATCCTGGAGTAGAAGAAGGATATAGATTTAATCCACCTAAACTTGAAACTTTTTATAAGGTTTGTTTTATTTATTATTACAGTATTTACAATAGCATATCAAAGATTTTATCAGTTTTAAAGTCACTTATGAATTTTTTAATGAATTTACTGAGAGCTCCCAGTGTGATAATACATTTTTTAAAACACTAGGATGTAATTTTTAAATATGCTGCTTTTTCAATCCTAGGACCTGTTAAATCTTAATTTGGAGTCAATGTTTTGGGTATTGTTGATTTTAAAAGGTTTTAAAATTTAAAATTTTAGGATGATGCTAATCATGACCCTCAGTGGACATATGAGCAGTGTGTGGCTGCAAAAATGACATTTGCCGGTGTCACCATTGGACCAGATGAGTTAAATATTATGGAAAAGATGACTGTAACCATTTTTGAGATTCTTGAAAGAGCATGGTCATCTCAAAACTGCAGCCTGATAGATATGAAGATTGAATTTGGTATTGTTGACCAAACAGGTATTCCCCATAACCTCCATAAGGGAATTAAAACTTATGTGGGGCAGAAAATTTTCAATGGTCAAAGCTATATCTCTCATTTTATTCAATAAATTTTAAAATAGAAAATATGTTAAATGGGTCATCAGCAAAGACTATCTGTATTAAGGTTGTTAACGGTTATCCGGTTAACCGGTCCTCAGATCAGGACAGGTCCTATTTAATCAGGATCGGTTAACCGCAACTTCAATAAGCCCCCGCAACTTCAATAAGCCCGTAATAGCTTTTTACCCAGGAGTTCGTTTTTGTTGTGTTGAGTTGACTTCAAATCGCTTTCTCCCTATTCCGGTATCTAAATAATATACACGTCATCACTATTAGTCTACTTCGCCTACGGCTAAGGAATGCTTTTTTTTAAAAAATAAATTTTAATTTGCTTAGTTGTCGAGGCACTGTACGAGACTTGATGTGAACCACGGTCAAAGGTCATGGCTATTACTACAGTCGGACCGCTCTAAGTGAACTCAAAGGGACGGGGGGGGGGACAAGTTACGGAGTTTTCTAGTTAGGGATAATGAGGGTGGTGGGGGGAAGGCTAGACGGCTTGACAGGTCTTTGATGTTTATATAAAAGAAAGCCTCTTGCTTTGACATACCAATACAAGACCGCTAGAATAGACACCTTCCCTCCCCTCCCCCACTGTTATACATCTACAGTGGGTTGGGGGAAGGAACATTTTTCTTTTTAAATTGAGTCAGAGCATGCCTTGGAAAATGGCGAGTGTAGCTCAACCCCACCTAAACCCCACCCTATTGGGGGGGGGGTCGTCGTGTGCGCGGCGAAATTCAATAATTCTGGCAAGTTGACGAGTGAAACATAATATGGTATTTAAATAAATTCCATCTTATTATCACCGTTTACTCCGTTTTATCAGGACTGGTTAACCGTAACTTCATTTAGCCGGTATATTAGCTTATTACCCGGTATATTAGCTTATTACCCGGAGTTAATTTTTTGTTGTGTTACGGCAGAATACCAGAGCCAACATGCGAGCGACCGTGACGTCAAAATCAAAGCGTTTTCTTAATAATAATAATATTCTTTTCAGTAAAACAGGCTTTTTTAAAATGATTAACCGGTCCGCAAAAACAAACTGACTTGACAACAATTGATAATATGCCGTTTTAATACTATTATTACATAAAAATTGAATATCATTACTGTTTAATTCTTTGTTCGGATTTTTTTGCTGTTTTGTTTGAATTCACTGTTTTGACAGAAACACTAGAGTCGGTACATCACGGGCTCTTTGATGTCAAATCAAACGACGCGATGGGAAAATTTGATCCATTCTCTTGTTGGTGCACTAAACATAGTATAAATTGTATAAATACGGAGCAGCTAACCGGTTAACTGGTCTTTTTTTGAAAGGTTAACCGGTCCTCAAAAACGAGCGGTCTTAACAACCTTAATCTGTATATATCAATTTGTATTAAATAATCTATGAGGGGTTGTACAAATTTTCTAATGTTTTAAAATTAAGTTAAAAAGAATACTACTACTACTTTGACATTTTAATCAATAATTATCCTTTGGTAAATGACATTCACAGGGGAGCTAGTTCTGGCTGATATTATTGACAGTGATTCATGGCGCTTATGGCCTTCAGGTGACAAACGTTTGATGAAAGACAAGCAGGTATATAGAAATCTGCAGGAAGTTACATCAGAGGCATTGGACACTGTCAAGCGTAATTTTGAATGGGTTGCAGAGAAAGTACAGGTCAGTTTTGTCTGTCAATTTTATTTTTTTTCACATGCTTTTCAAAATCTTTAAATTTAGTAGTTTCCTATGAGGGGTGCTACTTCTCAGGTTTATCCCGGAATTCCAGATTCGCAATTTTTAAATTTTCTTTTATTCCTAATTCACCAAATCAGTTAAATGAAATAAGGATTCTAGGTTTTAAAAAATAGGTTAAAGAAAAAAAATAAGAACGTGCGAAAGCCTATTCAGTGTATAGCGGATTCCCTATAAATAGTACGGGAATTGTGACCTCTTCTTTTCGTTTGCAAGCACCATGCTTCTTGTTGAACAGATTGCTACCCGGTGGTGTCAAAATTTATTGCTTTACATTAGTTTTCTAAAAATACTTTAATTTTGTCATGGATTACGCCAGGTATGTGCTTTCCGGTGACCCTCTTACTGTTCAGAGCAGATAAATACAAACATGGCATAAGTAATTTTTCGTCCTCTTATATTAGTAAAAGATTTTCGCTTTTGTTTTAGCAAGTAAAATTTATTGAAACCTGAAGAAACATACTGGTGTTAGTATCTAAACTGGGTTGGAAAAATATTAACATAGTAAGTTACATTTTTTTTTCATGATAATCAGTGATATATATATATTAATATATTAATAATTAATATTAATGTTTTTGTATTTATATAATTAGGACTAGACCTATGCCTATATACGGATAGAAAAAACCCCAAAAATATTACGAAAATTAAGGACTTTTGCTTTGGCAATAATAAAGAATATTTTCACGGCCACTTCTTTAAATTTAAATAATATTAGTTCAATAGTAGTGGTATTGTATATTCCGGTGGATAATATGACTGGGCGTATAAGTCGACCACCCTACTTTTTCTGTTAAAATATGGGTTTTAAGCTATTTTCGCCATAAAAGTCCACACTTTTTCCAACACAGTCTGAAACTGAAACTGGCTTCATATTTCTTCCTTCTTGAGACATGATGGGGTCTTGACAGTTAGCCATTTGTATACTGTACTATATTACCGTACTGGTGCATTACTGTATGAACAGGTGTACGATAAGACAATACCCGGCGTATAAGACGACCCCAGACTTTTTAGACGAGTTTTAAGGGTTAAAAAGTTGTCTTATGTCCCGGTATATGGTAATTGTAATTCTGACCCAAATCTAATTATAGTAGTCTTTACAGTTTTGTAGTTATATTGTAAAAGTACAGTCAAAACCGGTTAAGTTGACGGCATTGGGGTATGAAAAATGGCGTCGACATAACCTATGATCGAGTTACACAAAAACCAATATGGCGGCAAAATATTAACATGTGCTTGAAATTTCTTTACGTACATGATGTGCGTTAATTAGTGATGGGATGATTAATCGGAATCGTAACGGAATATCGGGACCCTAATATTTCTTCACTCTTTCCTAAGGTTGTAATGACCGTTCGTTTTTAAGGACCGTTTAAATATAACCATGGTTCCCACTCAGGAAAACGGGAAAAAGTTGGGAATTCTTTAAAAAAAATTCTCGGCCTTGAAACTCGGAAAAGTTATGACTAGTCGGGAATTTATATATATATATATATGCTGAAGTAAAGGACTTTGATTACGTCTCTGTGGTCATGTTTCGATTCCATTTAAAAATTAAAAAAAGTTACCAGTTTATAATTGTCTGCGCATGCTTTAAAACTAAGGTCAAATTTTTCGCCTCGCCTCGTCCCATGGCGCGTGTGGCGTGACATGTCACAGCCGCTCGCGTTTGCAATGCCCGTCGAATTAGCGAATTTAAAAAAAAACAAAAACATATCAATATGGTAATTTTAAGTTTAATGCTTTTGACGTGCAGGATATGTCACTATCAGACCGCTCTCGAATTTCCTAAGTCAATCAAACTTTTAATATAAATAAAACTGTTGCGGCCTTGACAGTTGATCACAGCACGCTGTGTGTTAGACCTCGGCCGGCAGCTAAGTCTAAGCGAATTTTTTAAAAAATCATTCCTTATCAGAATTCGACCTACAACAGTGATGACGTGTATATTATATATATACTGGAATATGAAGAAAATGATTTGATTTCACCGTCACGCGCGTGTTAGTCACAGTCACGTCGTATCTTACTGGGTGTTACTGGTAACAGAGCAACAACAAACTTTTAAAAGATGATAATAATTTTTTATTTAATTAAATAAAAACCACCGTCGATTCTCGATGCAAACCTTTATTTCATTTCTAAAGATATTCGTTTATCTCAAAAAATAAAATGATTAATGCATCAGAAAATGAATTAAGTTTAATAATAATATAACATGCACTGCGAAATAATGACAGATTAAAGACCGCTAATGTGATTTTCGAGCACCTCGGGTGAATACATACTCAAACTAATTCACACACGGAATCAAATTGAAAGTAAAAACATCCGTTAATTTTTATTGAAATCTCGTAGAATCACACAATAGCTGGAAGTCTCAAAGAAAGCGAGATGTCAACACTGTTTTGAACTAAAAATGCCAAAGTGCATTGCTAGGCGAACAGATGAGGATCGAGCTAACCAACGTTAAGTTGCAAATTTGGCCCTCTTTTGTGCTAGAGGTATTAGGTTTCGGCCACTTAAAAAAATCAATTTTTAACCGATGAGAAAATGCTAAGATAAAGAGAATTTGGCGGTTCCAATAAAAACGTCGAGTAAGTAGGGTGGGCGAGTTAACTGGGCTCGAGTTAAGTGGGTTCGACTGTACTATAAGTGTAAGATAAGTATAGGCTTATTAAACAAAAATTATTATAACCTTCTATAAACTATAATACATGTATTATAGTATATTGAGTTAATTTCAACTTTTCTTAATATTAATGTAATTTCAACTTGGCAAAATATAAATGAGCCCATAATTAAATAACCCCGTAAAAACAAAGTTTTTTACTAAATCCTTATGTACGAGACGTAACTAAAAGAATGTTCATTATAATGCGCAGCGCAAGACCATCCAAAAAATACAAAATTGTAGTTGTGTCGTAAAACAGGTTTAATATAATGCTCACCGATCAGGAATGTTTATAAAAAGTGTTGTCAATAAAATACGCACCTTATTGCGCGAAAGAAAGGTTGTTCAATTTAATGCGCACCCTTACACTCGATCTCAAAAAATAACATGATACATAGGAATAAATAAAATAATCTAAAAAATCAATAATTCAATTACGGTACATGTGGTCGATCTGAAATTTTGTTACATTGTTTTTATCATCGGCCTGCAAAATTTCAGCTCGCTAGCTTACGAAGTGGGTTAAAAATTGATCCAAAGTTTTGGCGACAAGCAAGGGTGCAAGCAAGCAACCAGACACCACGAGTTAATATAAAGGATTTTAAAAAAGGGACAATTGATGTCAGTGGTAAATGAAAATTACAGCAGCACTTCGTTTAAAGTTTCAGGGTTCGAAAAATTTGTAAATGAAAATTTTGGTTTCAAATTTCAAGCAATTTTTAGAAAGGGATTTGAGGGTTTGCAGCTTCCTGTGAGGGGTACACATTTCCTATAAGTGTTCCTTCCATTGATTATCATTACATTAATCAACCCTCAATTTGTTTTCTTTTTATTGTACCAAATACTTTGCAATAGATGTACTGATCAGTTTTGTTTTTAACATGTATTATATATATATATAAGTAGCTTTAAACTTTAATTCCCTAAAAAAAATTCAAGTTTTGAGACCATAGAGTTGAGTCCACTTTGTGCTGTTTCCAATCTTAAGCAGTGGATATGTTCAGTTCTAATAAATTTTTAATGTTATTTTTCTCATCTTTGTTTTGCAGTTACTTAATATCAAACCCCGTGGTCGTGTGGTCGTCTTCATGGGTTCTAGCAGTGATAGTCAGCATGGAGATAAAATTAGTTCCATTTGCAAATCTCTTGACATAGCTTGTGAACTACGTGTCACCTCGGCACATAAACAAACTGAGCAGACCATGAGGTTATTAGCTGAATATGAAGGTTGGTTTGATTATAAGAACCTGTAAAAGTAAATGTTGTTTTTGAATCTAATTTTTGTCTTAAAATAGTTAAGATAGTCAATGAAAGTGTAGGTCTAGTGACAGGGTTGGAAAACTTTTCATGGTTAGGGTCCCATCAGTGGGACATGAAATATCAAAATCAAAGGTCCACACTTTAAAAAGTCAGTCTCGACTCAAGCATGTCTGTTATCATAAATTGATTCTTTAAAATTTGCTGCGGGCTTCCACGGCAGCACATAGCCTTGCAGTGGGCGGAATGTAGTTTTCCACACTCTAAATCTAAAGATTTTTAATGTTTTAAACAATTTTAAACTGTTATATCAAATAAATTTTCTGTGATTTTTGCACATGCATTTAGAAAAGTGATATTTTAATAAACATTATTTTTAAGACTTGGTAAGGACTGTTTTAGCTTTAGTAAATGATAATGTAATGACTTTATCAGGTAATTACGCAGACACATATTTTTTTAAAATTCCAGGGGATGGTATTCCAACTGTGCTTATTGCAATAGCTGGACGCAGCAATGGACTTGGTCCGGTTTTGGCTGGTAACACAGTCCTGCCAGTGATAAATTGTCCACCACTGACGCCAGATTGGGGAGCTCAAGATGTCTGGTCAAGTCTAAGGATGCCATCAGGTGAGTTAATATTGACATACAGTAGTGAAAGGAGAAAATTTGAGAAGGAAATTTATTTTATGAAAAAGAAACTTGAGGTCTCATTTATTTTCTGGTGACTTTTTGGTGTAATTGTAGGTTTTATTTAATAAATTTATTTGAATTTGAATGCTTCGTAATAATTTTGGCTTCTGTGATCCATAATTTTATTTTTGTTAGTATTAATAGTTACAGTGATAGTTAAAACTTATTCCATTTGTTTGTTTGCTTATTCCATTTACTTCCCATTTGACGCAGGACTTGGTTGTGCAACTGTGACAGAACCTGAAGGTGCAGCTTTAGCAGCTGCTCAAATTTTGGCATTAACTGAACACATGGTTTGGGCCAGACTAAGGGCTCGTCAACTCAACACATGGATAGGACTGATTGAATCAGACAAGAAGTTAAGAGTGGCTCACTCTGTTTAATTATCACACATTTCTGTGAGGTTATGGGGAAAAACTTAAGGTTTTGAAATTCCATGGAATTTACACAGAATTTGATTCCTTGATTACATTTACAGAATTTTATTTCTTTTGCACTTTTATTGTTTTATTCATTTGAGATGGTTATAATATTCTGGATAAGAATGCTCATTTAATTTCTAATTATCTGTTTTTGCAATTACTTAAATACAAATAATTTTTAGGTCTGAATAAAAATTGTTTTTTTTTAAAATATTGTACATGCACTTAACTTAGTTTTACAATTTAAATTATAAAATTAATAAAACATAATGGTCAACATTATAGGAACTCTGCTATTAACCAGTACAGTAAAATGCATGTTTGTCATTAAATTTAAGTAGGCATTGGTTACCTTTTTTTTTAGGTACATCTTACTTATTACTACAAAGTTAAACTAGCCAAGTAGTTTCCAAAATTAGTGTTCAGCCTTTAAAGATAGTTTTTTCCTTCTAGTCTCAATTCTAGGCTATGCAATTAAAGTTTGTGTAAAGTTTTAATGGAACCTTCCAGATATTGTTTCAAATGGATATTTTTTGTTGATACATTTCTTGGAGATGTATATTTTTTTTATAAGCATTTACTCATTTACAAGTTCTTTTTTGTTTATTTTTTTTATACATTGCTACAAATAAATATTGAATTCAAGCATTCAAGTTTCTTGTTTTACAATAAATATAAATTACAGACACAAACCCTCTCCAGATTACAAATTACTTTTTTCTAAGACATGACACCCATCAATGTGTCATGTATAGCTTTCTACTTCAACTTGCTTCATGGGGAAGTATAATGAATTATTTTTTGGGCTATTAACAATTACATGTAATTTAAATTTAATTAACTTTTGAAAAATTAACAATTAATTAATCAATTAATCCATAATTTCTATTAAAGCCAAAAATTAAAATTTATTATGTCATAAGTAACACTAAGACTTATTAAACGTTTTTGTTGAAAATCTAATTAACACTGGAATGTCTACTTTGTTGTCTTTTTGCGTTGACATTATTTGGTTTGGTTCAAGTGATGAGCGGGTCTAATTGACAATATAACCAGTCGAGCTGAACAATCATTCCTATGGTACATGTACTGAGGTAACTGGTATGCACAAAACGGTCTTTTCATTTGGTTTGATAGTATTAGTGGTAGGAAAACTTTATCAACATTTTGAACATTCCCATCGATCAATAGTTTAAAACCAAAATGTTCTTCACGAAATTTATTATTTATTGGCTATTTTTTAATTATAATTTTTACTTTTTGACTTCCAATAATTTGTAAGTGATGTGTAGATTAATGGTTAAAAATTCATCAAATTCCGCAGCCCTAATTATTGTGTTTCGAATACTATACATCTGTTCCATTATCATAAATTGCTAGGAAATTGAAGGAATTAAGAACAGGTAGCAGTGGAATAAACGCAAAATTTAAAAAGCAACTTTTTTTTTCATTTTAAATTAAGTCAAAGCAAAAAAAAATGCAATCCATTGTGGCTTTTATTACAATGCTTTTTAAAATTCGTTATGGGCATTTTAAAGAAAGTGAATTGAAAGACATAACACTCACTGCCACGCAGCCCCACCACTCTCTTCCATTGTTGACAAGCCGCAAGTTTAAGTTGTGGGAACTGGTTTTATTGATGCCTCAAATTGTCTCCACTTATATGCAAAGAATAATAAGTACAGCTTGTCTTAAGTGGAATGTCTAGTTGGCAAACAATTAGTGAAAATAGTTTTTAAAATTTTCCGACTAAGCCAAAATATTTTTATAAGGATTGTGATTTATTTGTATTCATTGAAGAAGAAATATGTAAAGGGCCAACTAACACGACGTGCAGTAAAAAAAAATTTAAATGAGAAAGTTTTAGAAACTTCTCCCCCTTCCAAGAGTTTTGATCCTCACCATGCCTTGCTAGGAAAATTTTATTCATATATTATTAATTAGCTGCATGCATTCTCGAAGCAATTCGCTTAACTGATGAACTTTTTCTATCATATTCATATTGCAACATGGATGGTTTTCCATCTACTCTTCTCTGCCTTGATGCTTGTCGTACAGTGCTCCGCGTCCTTGGAAAAATTTGGATGCTTTGTCTAGGGCGGTTGACTAGATTTAAAAGCAAATAAATGGAAGATGTTCCGTTATGATTCAGTTATAAACTCAAGTCTTAAACTTGGCCATGGATAAACATCAAATGTACATATGTCACATCAGCTGACTAATATCTACACACAAAAGGCCCCTATTTAATTTGTGTTTATTCAACACTATATGCCGATAATTCTATAACTGAACTGTCTAGATATTTGGTATGAATACTTTTGTTGAGACCTGTCTACTGGGTATAACCATTAAAAAGAATTGAGCCCATTAAATCTTTTGATAAGTTAACCCCCCACCCAATCCTCGCCAAATGTTCAGGAAATTGTTTTTTCCCCTCTTTAAATTCCCTGCCTTAAGTTTAAGTATTATAAGACCCATTTTTTAAATAGATGTTTGTTAAAGTTCTAGTGGACATTAACTGAAAGAGTTAACCCACTTCCTATAAGTATAAGTGGTTGACAAATCTGCCCCTCACTCAGTTTTTTCGACAAAGGCCAGTTAATTGTGAATGCTCCTCTTATCTAATGTTGACTTACTGCTATGATCTTTATTCCGGCATATTTCTGTGTGGTCTTGGGCCCTCGTCTAAAGTAAGTGCTAAGTCCTGAAGACACCTTTTTACGTAAATCAGCTTCATAGTGTGTGTCGTTCTGAAATATCAGTAAGAGGAGCTGGGAAGACTCATCTATACTATAACTAGCAAAGTTTAGTGCTACCTGATTACTTGTGGTGGTATAATAATGGTATAATAATTTTACCATCAAACAGCAAAAATTGGCATAATTTGAAATTGGTGTAGTTTAAAAAAGAATAATTTTATTAATATTTTTAAAGTCAAGGGACATTTTTTTAGGGCATTGACCACTTTCTCTAAAGCGCAAATTCCTGATCTTTAATATTTTAAAATACTTGAATAAATTTTGTTACATCGAGTTCTTGTATCTTTCATTAATTTTTTAATTTTTACTTTTACCTAGTCCCCTTCCTTCATCCACAATTATGCCATATAGACATTAAAATTTAACTACTAAATATGATGGATTTTATTTGAAGCAATTTATTGTGTTGAGGACTTGGTTCACAATCCCCTGCACAATATTGATATAATGTAAAGGTACCCGTAAATAAGCAATTGTGATTTTTTACTGATTTCTGCCAACATCAATAATATGAATTTTGCGCGTAAGGACCGATAGGAAAACACTGCTTTAAGTTTCTTTCTTTAAAAGTAAATACATCTGAATTTCCTTAAATTTAAACAGAAATATCAGTTAAGTATAAAAGTTTTATCAACCAACTCACCTTCCGCCCCCCACCCCCTGACAATTTAACGAAAGACACTCACAGATACCCATCGATGTTCTAAAACTTGCGAGGCAGACATGCGTGCTTCAGGGTCAATTTCCAGCATTCCAGATATTACACTCTGTGGAAACGAAACTGGTGGTCAGATTTCGTCACATTCTTACTTCATAGTTTTCATTGCTTCCTAAACAATGGTGACTGAAGTGGATTATATATATTTTTTTCTTTCTTATTCTAAACTAGACGCCCGGCGGCGTAGCATACGCCGCAGACTTGCTCATGGAGAGTGCAAAGAAAGTGGAGAAAGAACTAACACAAACTACAGCACGAAGAAATCAAAACAACGCGAGTGAACTTCGGTTTGTGGGGGGGGGGACTGCCAACTCATTGTGAGGAGGGTCATGCGGACGTTCTCGGAAGTGAATAGTGATAGTAGCAGGAAGTATTTGAGACATCGCCACAATTACAGCCTCGCCACCATAAACGCCGGAAGTATTCATGTAGGCAGCGTATTGTCGAGCAGAGTTTATGACTGAGCTTCCGTGAGCTAGAACAACGGACAGGGCGTCGCCATAGTTATCCCAATGTTCGCAAACAAAGCTTACAGCCATCTTGCGAAGTTCGAGAGCAACAGTTTCGTCGATGACATTTTTCCAGAAATATGCGACTGATAGATATAAACAGTTACCTGATGCAGGAATTTCGACTACATTGAAAGACCTGTTGACTCCACGAAATATATGTGAAGCGGTGGCCATGGCTAGGAAACGAAGGGCAATACGAAGGGGAAAAATCAAAACAAAGCTTCTGGGACAAACGAAGAGAACAATGGAAAGGCAACGTGGCTCAGACGACTGTAGGAGATACCAAAGCGACTGAGGACACAGGGGCGACTGAGATACACACTCCTGCGGGTACACACAGTTGCGCATGCCTGGAGAGGCGATGTTTATGTTCGCTAAGAAAGGGGGGGGGGCGGAAAGAACGGGCATAAGCATTTTTAAAAGGTTTGACAACTGTGTCTTTCAGGAAGTCTTCACCCGTCACTAAATCATTAGCAGCGTATGCTACGCTGTGGATCAGCTAGTGTTGGCAATAAAGGGATAAAAGAACGGGCACAAACAGACATTTTAAATTTTTTTTAAAAAAAATGTTTTCGCTGGGGCTTGAACCCAGGACTTCCCCGTATGAGGCGGACGTGATACCCAGTACACTACGAATCTCACATTTCTGTGAAGGTACAATGCAAGTGAACGCAAGAGTTTTGTTACCACCCACTCCCGCCCCCCCGCCCCTTTTTTCCATCCCACCACGCTTACCAACAGTGATTAGTTGACCCGAGCGAGGGTCATTCGTCATGATCGGTTGCACATACTTGCAGCTTGCTTGCCTCGCATGGTCCCATGAAGAGAATTATATATATAGATAGATATAGATGTGCATTTGCGTTTACTCACCTAAGATCATGTTTTACACTGACACTGCCTCACCTTTCTTTACAGCTGATTAGATTAGTCACGTATTCAGTATTATTAAAGCTGTTGATGAATCTGAGCAACAGACTAGATTCAGTCCATACTGCCATGGGAAGGAGAGTAAAATCCACCCTGGGTGGCGTTGGGTCGTCCATAAATGACGTCACGCGATTTTGGCCGATTTTTCATCCCCTTCCCCCTCGTCACACGTCGTCACAAAAAGTTAGACCCACTCCAATATAACGTCACAAAGCTTGCCCCGCCCCCCCCCGGCAATAAAAGCCGCATTTTCTATTTGTAAATGAACATGTTTCAAATCACATTTTTGTCATTTAAGTACGCATTTAGTGTAATGCTGCACGCTCATTCTCATATCGTAACACGCGTCAACCATTCTAAAACGTAATTAAATAAGTTGTAAGCAATAAAATATTCAAATGTAAATTTTATAAAGTCGGGCGTTTTGATGTGACGTCACAGTTCTTTCCCCTCGTCACCAGGGCCGGTCTTAGGCCATCGCAACTTATGCGGCCGCAGTTGGCCTTGCGCTTTCATAGGCCCCACCTATCTTAATTTTCACTTATTATCCCTATTAATTCATTATCCCTACCCAAACTGGGGCCCACGCAATCTGTTTCGCATACTAAGCCGCATAGGGCCCCGCGATTGCTAAGACCAGCCCTGCTCGTCACATACGATATAGCTTTCTATATTTAAATTTATAGCGTCCCATAGCGTTATATATTTAAATTTAAATTAAAAAATAAAAACAATAAGCAAACGAGTACCTTGGCAGATGTAGTGACGTCATCCCAGTATGGACTGACAAAGTCGTAGTTCCCTGTCATGATCATATCAAACAACTCATCTTGATTGTCGCTGGGACTGAATAATTAGGATAAGAAATATTCTATTAGACATCTAGGCCTAGGTTTTATCAATGATTGAAAATATCTTGTCAACTTTATTCAAACTGGTGTTTGTTAACATTCGTTTTTATATTTATATATTGACAGTGTAAACAATTTGTGAACATTGTGATTTGGTCACTCCAGTTAACCTTGTTATTACTTTACCACCTCTTTGTAAGGTGTAACAGCTTAAATTATTTTTTTATTTCCCTTATGCCCATGCAGTGGCGTAGCTAGGGGGGGGCGGTGGGGGCGGTCCGCCCCGGGTGGCACACATTTTGGGGGCGGCATTTCTGGGCATTTGAAAAGTAAAGCCATTTCCGACAACCGCCCTTTTTCTTTTGAAGGGGGAAAAACCAAGGTGAAACAAAAATATTCTTAATTTCGAGTCTTAATTAACGGATTCGCGCAACATTTTTTTGACTACATAGTGGTTGTTATAACTAACTCAAAGCCGTTCAAAAACTTAAAATCGCCTAAAAAGGGTATCAATTTGTTTGGAAAATTAAGCGGTATACGACACAGATGTCGCTTTTATATGAAAAATTGAAGAAAAAAAAACACATCACCGCTGGGCCGATTATGTGCTATTAATATATTTGTGTTGAATGTCGACATGAGCAGAATCATGCGTGAACAAGAACCTACATGGCATGGTGGTTCAAATATTGTGTGTAACTTGCAAGTAGTATTTTTATTTTACTGTTTCAGTTTACAGTTTAAAAATTAAATTTATTTTGTTTTTATTGCATTAAAATAGCACAAATAATTTTTGCTTTTAAAAAAATTAAAATACTGTTATTCATTAAAAATGTTACGACTATCCAATTAAAATAATGTGTCAATAATTTAAAGTATGACAAGAATATGAAAATATTCAAATTTCTCCGTTAATAAACACCACAGTAGGCATAAATAATTTCCAAAAAAAAATTAAAAAATTCAAGCGTCTTGGAAAAATTGACATCTGAAGAAGTAAACTAGTAAAACGAGATCAGATGCTGGAACTTTATTTTATTCAATCCAATCTTTTTCATTTTTATGTTATCTCAATTTATGGGAACCCTTCTTTTTAAAAAAAAACTAATGCAAACCCATTTCATGGAACAAAGAGATGTGCTAATACAGAACCCTGTTATAGAGAGTAGGATATATCAACCGAACGCAGAGTTAGAAGGAGAAAAAATAAGAGTGGGGAAAATTCAGAAGACGTGGTCCAATCTTTAGAACAAGAAGTGCAACGAGAATTGTTTTTATCCATGGATAGAATTATAAAAGAAAATAAAAAAGACGCTTTGATCAGGTGCATATCCTTGCAAGAAAATATTCGTGTACCATATTATACCATGTAACCTACTAAATGAAGCATTTGATAATCAAATAAATTACTGTTTTGACATCGATAAAGAAATTTTCAATATTGAAAGAAAAAAGGATCCAGGTTTTTATGGCTGTACTTACACTACAAGTACAAGAAGAGGCATTACGTTAGAAAACGGGGGAAAGACCCCTTGATCTATTAAAATTTATTCAACAGAATAGATTGGAAATTCTGTACCCAACATTGTAATTTTGCTATGAATTTTTTAACAATTGCTATGTGTCGCGTGTTCTGAAAGGAGCTTCTCCAAACTGAAATCGATAAAAAAAATTACCTTCGTTCCACAATTAGGAATTTAAGACTACACAATCTTGCAGTATTGTCCATAGACCAAGATATTACAAATAATTTGAAATTTTGATATCATAATACACGAATTTCCTACTATGAAAATTTGTAAAATAAATATAGAAATAGTTTACATACTAATATATACAGTTTCTATGTTTGTAAAAAAAAATCATTTATCTATATGTACAAAATAAAAGCATATTAATTGGTAATGTTTTTGGGTGTAAATTCGGAATATTTTTTTGTCTCATGGGGAAAATTCATGGGGCAACGACCTCAGTAACTTTCTTGTGGCCTTTAATAAAAAAGTATCTTGTATTTTTACAAATGTGTATTTATAGGTATATCATTTTATGCGGCCTCTTTTATTACTGCTTACATAAATATGGCATGCAATGGTAAACATGTTTCCGACCTTTAATTCGCTTCAATTACAATTATTTATTCATGTTTATTAATTTATAAAATCAATCATATGATTGACTTAAGGGGCCACCCATAAATGACATCACGCTATTTTGGCTGATTTTTCACTCCCTCCCCCCTCGTCACACGTCGTAATAAAAACTTAGACCACTTTTTCAATATGACGTCACAAAGCTTAGCGCCCCCTCCCAAAGCCGTATTTTCTATTTGAAAATGAACATGTTTTAATTCATTTTTTAAATCCCTCATATTAACTTTACCGTCTTGTCTGTCTGTCGTAATCTCTGTCTGTCGTGGTCACACGGAAAAACAAAAGTAAAAAATTACCCACTTCCCGTGATGCTATCGAGCTGAAATTTTGCACATAGACTTTTGATAACTAACAATGCATTATATCAAAATTTCAGATCGATCGAATGTACCGTAATCAAATTAATGAATTTTTAGTTTATCGCTATGTATCTCTATGTAACATGTAAGTTTTTGCGGGTGCTTATTATATTGAACAGCCTTTTTAATATTTTCCTATCGCGCGGTGCGGTGCGTATTAAATTGAACAACCTTTTTATAATATATTATCGATCTGTAAATGTTTATGCTAGTTTGTCGCGCAGTGCGTATTATATTGAACATAATCAATACTTTTAGTTATGTCTCATATATAAGGGATTTATAGTCAAAAACTTTGTTTTAGCGGGTTGTTTAATTTGTCAGTTAAGTATGTTTTTAGTGTAGGGCTGCACTATAATATTGTAACCCGCGTGAAGCCAAGTAAAACGCCATTAATGTAAGTGTCAGTACTCAAATAATTAAGTGAAAATTTAATTTAAAGTTGCGCGTTTTTGATGTGACGTCACATTTATTAAACACACACACACCCCTCGTCACACATCGCCACAAATGTGTGAATCCCCCCCCCCATGTGCGTAACGTCATTTATGGATGGCCCCCTAAAAAGGGCGGCAAATTGAAGACCGCCCCGGGCGGCAAAAGTTCTAGCTACGCCACTGCTGTCCATGTCCATTTTGATTTGCTTTAAGTGGGATTTTATACGTTTTCCTTGTTTTAAAAGTAAATAGTCAAATTTGTAAATAATTAAATTAAATTAAGTGACTACAATTTTTACAAACAAATCTCTTCATGTAACCTAGACCAGTGCTTTTCAAAGTGGTGGTCCGTGGGCCATCCACCGCCGGTCTGCAGAAGTTATCAAGAAAGGACAGACAAAATATAATTATAAGCCTTCATTTGCAACCGGTAATAATTACTAACCCTATAGAATAGAATATGTCATTTCTTTATAATAAGCTAATAAAATGAAATAAAGAAATAACATGAAATAAAATACATTTCGCTACCATGTAAGTACTGGGAAAATAGTGCACAAGGCCCTGGTGCAATGGAAAAATTCCTGACGGTCCGCCATAATTAAAAGTTTGAGAAGCACTGCCCTAGACAGAAATGTTTTCAATACATTATCATTAAAATATTTATTTTTATCTTACCTGGAGAAGGGAGGGAATCCGCAAAGTAGAATATACGTGATAACCCCTGCAGACCACACATCAATTTTTACGCCATATCTGAGCAGCAAACAAGAATCATACTAAAACATCTTGGAAGAAGCACTTTAGTGTAATATCTTAAGAGACGGCTTTCATTTAAAATATTTTTATCCTCTTAAACTATTAGCACCAAACTGACTTCACCCATTTAGCCAGACAAAACGACAAGTGACGAAACGACAAAGTGACAACACGACAAATGAGAACAATATACAACGACAGAGGGACAAAACGATAAGTAACATAACGACAAGCGACAAAAAATAGCTCAAAATGGGACAACGAAAAAAACAAGGCCCATGATTTTGACTGAAGAGTGTTTTTAGTTTTGACCGCTCAGCTATTGAGTCTGACACCCTTAGTCTATGTTCAAAGTGACATAGTCAAGGGATTCTACAGTTATCTACGTTGTTTCTATGAGACCTTGTCGTTTTGTCTCCTTGTCGTTTTGTCATGGAACCGTTTTAACGACACTTCCCAACATCAAACCGCATCTTTTTTTTAGTAACAGGGCCACAAACCACTTTAAAGACATACCCAGTTTCTGCAATGACTTCCGGTGCTACGTAAGTAGGCGTCCCACAGACGGTGTACAGCAAACCCTTGACTTCCGTTGCAAGACCAAAGTCACCCAACTTGAGAGACTTGGAGCCATCATCGTGCTGTCTAATCTGTAAGGGATATTTCAATGACATTATGGAAAATGGAAACCCCATTGTCAAGAGGACCATCGCTGCTAAAAAAATCTTTTAATTTTGTGACATCTGCTTTTTAAAATTTAAACCGTTTGCTGTTATTTTTCCCCCCTTTAAATCTAAAACGAGGACATTTAAAACTGTTCATTGCATTGGTGTCCAAAAATGATATTGCACAGCCTCACATAAATTCACATATGTTTCCCTCCGACCGTCCTCAGATTCGTGATTAATAAATAAAAATATAACGACATTAATAATGGGATATGGGGCCAGTTTAGAGAACGCCGCATAAACATTGTATACACGTTTAGAAAATGGCATTCAATTGTCTAAGGAGGTGATCCTGATTGATGTGTGTTCAAAAATTGAATACATTAATTTTATGTTGCCTAAATATACATGAAAGCAAATTACATACAAACTGCTGCTTAATTTTGCAACCTGGCCCAATTCCCTGATACTGATAAAGTAATCTTCAGATTTGGCGTTTGATTAATTTGTCATTAAAGCGTTTTTAAATTTTAAAAAAAACGTAAAAAACATTTTTTGACAATAAATCATTTATATACGAGACCTACTAAAACAGGAGTCAGGAAACTTTTTATCTGAGAGAGCCGTAAACACCACATATTTTGAAAAGTATTCCTCTGAGAGCCATACATTATGTTTAAAACTAAAAATTCAAGTAAATGTGTGCATTTTGTGTAATTTCAATACAATAATTATGTCTCAGAATTCTTTTTTATAACATTGTTATGCTGTATTTTTTAAATGCTATTAATATGTAGATCAAAGGAGACTATAAAAGTTTTTAAAATTTATAATCGAACATTTGTCTGAGAGCCAGGGGCAGCCATCAATAGAGCCACATCCCGGCTCGCGAGCCATGGTTCCCCGACCCATGTACTAAAAGAATGTTCATTATAATACGCATCGCACGACAATCCAAAAATCCAAAATTTTAGTTATGTCTCAAATATATAAAGGCTTTATAGTAAAAAAAACAACAAAAAAACTACTGCAGTCTGCATGCTAAATTTCAGCTCGATTTGATCACGGGACAAGGGTTATAAAAACATGTTTAATATTGTGCTCAGCGTGAGACAAACTAGCATAAACATTTACAGATCAGGAATATATTTTGTTTAAAAAGAGGTTCAATATATTACGCACCACACCGTGCGACAAGAAAATATTAAAAAGTTGTTCAATATAATGCGCGCCGCGACACTCTAGCACACAAATTTACATGCTACATAGAGATACAAAGAGATAATCTAAAAATTCATTAATTTTAATTACAGTACATTCGATCGATCTGAAATTTTGATAGATCATTTTTTATCACCAGCACGAGTCTGCTGGCAAAATTTCAGCTCGCTAACATACGAGGAAGTGGGTTAAAAATCAATCCAAAGTTTTTTTGGCAAACAAACAATCAAGCAGACGCCACACGTTAATATAAAGGATTTAAAAATAAAAATCATCGTGTTGCTAGTTTGGATTCAGTATATTTCAAGCCAAGATAAAATGACATAACTTTTATATTATTATTATTGTATTATTATACATATATATATATATATATATATATATTTATCATGTCATAAGTAAGTTAAGTAAGACTTATTAAACGTTCTTGTTGAAAATCTAAATCACACTGGAATGTCTCCTTATATGTCATCCTCTAACAAACTACGCAAAAAGACAAGTGTGTTGACATTATTTGGTTCAAGTGATGAGCGGGTCAATTGACAATATAACCAGCCGAGCTGAACAATCATTCACATGGAACTGGGGTAACTGGTATGCACAAAACGCTCTTGGCAAGGAATGGCATTATCGGATTTCGGTGTTCATTAAGTTTCCACCATTGTAGAGGATTAATGGATTCAGGAACTTTCATCTACATTTTGTTGCGCACTAATGCATCAGAACAGCTGACGTCATTTTATGTCTCTGAGTCCACTACTGCCATTAGCTTAATAAGCTTTTCATTTGGTTTGATAAGTAGGCGAAGTGTTAGAACCATGGTAGGCAACCTTTATCAGCATTTTGAACATTCCCGTCAGTCAATAGTTTAAAACCACAATCGTCAGGAAATTTGTTATTTTTTATTATTTTCTAAAAACTTTTTGACTTCCAATTATTTGTAAGTGATGGGTCGATTAATCATTAAAAATAATTTAATCGTTAATTTTTTAACGATTAATCGAGAAATTAATCGTTAATTTCCGCAGCCCTAAATATATTTGTAATATATATATACGAGCAACAAAGCCCGTCCAAGGACGTTCCGCCACCGTTCGGTGTCATGTGGTAACTCCCCCCTCCCAATAGCCGTCTCGACCGGCTTACATGTGCATCACGTGAAAAATACTATTCATTATAGTTAAAATAAATAAAGTAAAAAAAGCTTTTGACCATAAATCCCAACGCGTATAAGTCAAAATAAAGTCTTGGAAGAAATACTACACCAAAAATAACTCGTTTTGAACGTCTGCGTAAAAGTGTTAAATATGATTGGCTGTAGGAGTCATATGTGTTTGAGGGACCAATCGCTATCGATGACCTCACAGAACATAGCCTTTTATTATATATATATATAATATATATATATATATATATATATATATATATTCTATAAAAAGAGATGACCTTGAGTGTGATCAGGAGAGGACCTGTTATCTGTTATGTGATGAGCAAGAGAGAGCACCATGTGGTTGATAACGAAGAGAGGATCTGTTATGTAATAAGGAAAGAGGAACTGGTATGTAATGAGAAAATATGACCTAGTGGGGACCTGGTATGTAACACGGTAGGAAAACCCGGTATGTAATGAGGAACAAGGACTTGGTGAGAAAAGAGGGCCTATTCTATACGTACAAGAATATTTTCTGGCTTGACGTCACGATGCACGATGTGTAAGGAATGTAGGTACTCCAGTGCACTGGCCAGGTTGTAGAGCATGCCACTAGCATCTTCTTCCGTGTACTTGGTGGTGGAGGTGGCGATAGCATCGAACAGATCTCCACCCTATCAGGTCAGTTCAAAGTCACAGGTCAGAATTGATTTCCAAATGGTGAAAATACGTTTAATTTGTTTCAGGGTTGGGCAATTGTTTAGGCTCGGGGGCCACTTTGTGGTAATGGATTTAAGCGTAGGGCCGCACCGTTTATATATGTTTTAGTTAACATTGCATTTTATTTCAGAAACATTTTAAATAGTATCATACAAATAATCGAATAAAACTTAAGCGAAAGTTTTAGTTATATTAAATTTATTTATTGTGCTAATGTCATTTAATCTAGATTTCTAGTTGCTAGCATATTTAATTATAGAATCAAATTAATGAGTCATTTGAACTCTATCACATTAAAAAAATTTTTTAATGATCAGACTTGAATAGTTTGTTGATATTCTCATTATGTCTGTCAAAGAGCACCTGTATTTACTCTTGTTGATCTTCTTGCAAGGAAACTTTGCTCAAAAATATATGTGGAGCCAAATATTGATAACATTTTCCTAGCGAAATTTTTCACACTAGTGAGCAGACAAAGATTTTTAAAAGTCAACTAATTTCATATTATTAAACATTTATTTTACTGTGTGATCTGACTGCATGTCGATTAGTTCAAGCTCCTTAGGTGCTGTATCAATATCAGCAACATTAGGACGTCGCAGCTCTAATGGAAAATGCGAGACGAACTTTCGGCCGCGGACATGAAACACATCTTAGTTCAAGACGGGATTTCTGAATGTTTTGGTAGGCCCCCGGGCCGCATTTTGCCCAACCTTGATTTATAGGATATTTTAAAGAAATTGTTATTGATTTAATATTTTTTTTGGATGGAAGCTTAATTAGGGAATAGACAACGCTGGTTTTTGAGATAATTGATGGTTATCTGGGTGAAATATAGCGGGTCATGGTTTAGGTTTATGGAGATTGTGGTTAGGTTTAGGAGAGTTAATAATTGAGAATAGTGTTAGGACACTTTAAAGTTAGGAGGGTATATTGATTTGAATGAGACTCCGCAAACAAGATTCATTATTGAACTTTTTTTCATGTGTAGGGGGGGGGTTGGGGGCTGGGGGTGTGGTGGATTTCACATGTTAATGTTATTATAAAGTTCAGACGACTCACCTTGACAAGTTCCATGACATAGAAGATCTGATGCTGGTTGCTATAGTCTTCAATAAGCCGAATGATGTTGGGATGCTTGACACACCGTAAGATCCGCACTTCATTATCGATCATCTTTTCCTTTTGACAAACTTACATAGTTTATTATTTCTGTTTACGTGAAGCCATTTGACATTGTCAACTGAAGGCTCGTCCAAATAGGCCGAACATTTCAAATATGCTATTCTCTTTTGGCCTATAATAAAATAATCTAACAATATTAATATATTCATAGCAATGTGTATATTTATAAGCAGGGTGGGAGAAAAGGGACCAACTCGCAGTTCACATAATAATGCGTATAAAATAACCAATTACACGTATTATATTATTATTAATGAAATAATGCTGCAAACATTTTTGATTCTACTCCACAGCCCTCCCACCTCCAATGTATTAAGTGCAGTAAAGGGATACGAAAATGTTATTAGTGTGTTCTACGTATTGATAGATGGTCAATCAAGTCAACGTCACATAGAGAGTTAACTACTTACTTTTCCTTTACAAATTTCTTTGTTAATGATCTTTAATGCGTACTTTCTCTGGGTCTTTCTGAAATGGGCGAAGATGTGGTCACGCAGCAGTGTATGTTATTTCAAACAACAAAATACATATACGCATATTCATTGTGATAGTAAAATCAAATTTGAAATCACATTTCCACGACTTACTTGTCCTTGCACTCCAGAACTACTGCGAAGTTCCCCGTGCCAATCAAATTGCCGACCTCGTATTTGTTAGTTAAAGATATCGGCATGTCAACTTTGGATATATCTGTCGAGAAAATATCCTACATTAAAAACCGTTCTAAAATGTAGACATTGTAGTAGATTAATTGTGACATTTAAAAAGGTGTTCGAATGCACTAAGGGTGCTCCCAATTAACTAAGTCGTCAAGGGCTACACCTTGTGTAACAACATACAGACACAGCTTCTTCAAACGTTTTACTAAAATGTCTGACTTGCATCAAGTATTGGCGATACTTAGCATCATTTGCAGGAACTACTACTTGCCAGAGTTTAATTTACACGAACAACTATTTCCTCAAAGTATAATTTACAAAACGACTTCTTACTCAGACTTTAATTTACATGAAAGACTTCTTACTCAGACTTTAATTTACACCAACGCCTTTTAGTCAGACTTTAATTTACACCAACGCCTTTTAGTCAGACTTTAATTTACACCAACGCCTTTTACTCATATTTTAATTTACATGAAAGAATCCTTATTCATAGTTTATTTACAAAAGTACAACATACTCTGAGTTTTATGTACATAAACTAATATGCAGACATATCTTCCTCAATCATACATCACTTAACTTCACCAAATCCCGTTTATAACAATTTATAGTGAGTGTCATTTAACACAGTTCATGTTGGGCCTGACTTATATTCACCAACTCTCACATACACAGATCACCATTGACACCGACTCTCACCTACACAGATCACCATTGACACTGACTCTCAACTACACAGATCACCATTGACACCAACTATCACCTACACAGAGCTTCACTGACACCGACTCTCAACGTCAACGATTTGAATACTCACCAAATCGTTCCTTGTCTTCAGACTTTTCTTCAGACTGTGAAAAAAATAAAGTAATGGGGGTGAGACTGCAATCAGGCTTTTAAATAGGTCTACTGGACTGCTTGGATTTCACCGCAGCCAAGTGTTTTTTTAAAATTATTATTTCGTTTTATTTGTGTACTATTTGTCCGTTGAGGAAGGCTCTTTACCGAAACGTTCGCTGTTGTGTTACGTCTTGTCAGGCCTACTAATACCCTGTTTTTATATTATAAATTTACCTATGAAAAAAATAAGCATCAGATTTTAAGTTCCATTATCATCATTGATGATTTTAGTAAAATGTGAAATAATAATTGAGGGAATTTATGAAATATTTCATAGTTTAATAGGGTTATATTATATCCAATGTTCCCTCTAAGGTTCTTTGACCTGTGTGCAAAGTACAAAAACTCGTGTGAAAAGTTGCACAGCATCCATGTTTTTTGCAATATTTTACAAAATTTCTAAATTGCTGCGCGGCGTGGGTCAGATATCTGCGCAGCCGCGCAGCTTAGAGGGCACATTGGTTATATCTAAATGCAATGACATGCATCTATGAAAGAAAATGAGGAAAATGGCAGAAATGACCCTATTTTCTATTTCACTATTTCAATTTGAAATAATTGCGTTTATGATGATTTGTATTTCTTTACAGTAAAAAGAAACAGCTTATTCAACACACACGTCGCCTAGTTTCCGAATCCCCTTGCTGTTGGTGTGGACTGTGAATTTGTTTATTAAATTAATAAGAAAGAAATTATTGTTTTCTTTATATTAAACCGAGACACAATTTTTTTGCTTTACTTATTAACCATGTTGAAAAGGGAATCAGATAAGTACTAATACTTTTATTTTGTAAATTGTTCATGCATCATGGATTTCACAGTAATTACCAAAATTCACCATAACCCCACAAATCCCACGACACCTATCTCACCAACACCCCATACACCTCAACTGCAATCAACATATCTCATCAACACCCCACATACTTCAACGGCAATCAACATATCTTACCAACAACACCCCACACACCTCAACGGCAATCAACATATCTTACCAACACCCCACACACCTCAACGGCAATCAACATATCTTACCAACACCCCACACACCTCAACGGCAATCAACATATCTTACCAACACCCCACACACCTCAACGGCAATCAACATATCTTACCAACACCCCACACACCTCAACGGCAATCAACATATCTTACAAACACCCCACACACCTCAACGGCAATCAACATATCTTACAAACACCCCACACACCTCAACGGCAATCAACATATCTTACCAACACCCCACACACCTCAACGGCAATCAACATATCTTACCAACACCCCACACACCTCAACGGCAATCAACATATCTCACTAACACCCCACACACCTCAACGGCAATCAACATATCTCACTAACACCCCACACACCTCAACGGCAATCAACATATCTCACTAACACCCCACACACCTCAACGGCAATCAACATATCTCACTAACACCCCACACACCTCAACGGCAATCAACATATCTCACCAACACCCCACACACCTCAACGGCAATCAACATATCTCACTAACACCCCACACACCTCAACGGCAATCAACATATCTCACTAACACCCCACACACCTCAACGGCAATCAACATATCTCACTAACACCCCACACACCTCAACGGCAATCAACATATCTCACTAACACCCCACACACCTCAACGGCAATCAACATATCTCACCAACACCCCACACACCTCAACGGCAATCAACATATCTCACTAATACTAACACCCCACATACCTCAACGATAATCAACATATCTCACCAACACTCCACAATTCTCAAAGAAATTCCAAATACCTCATCAACATCCCCCACACTTCAACAACCCCCACACCTCACCACCACATCACACACCCCACATACACCCAAAAACATATCTGACACCCCACACACATCTTTCCGTTGAAGGCTGGTTATGTAAATGCACTCATTTATTACTTATTTAAAAATATTTCAAACGTAGTTTTAAGTTTTAATATACAGTGATACTTCGAGATACGAGTTTAATTCGTTCCGTAACCTTGCTCGTATGTCAATTTGCTCGTATCTCAAAGCAATCCCCCCCCCCATTGAAATTAATTGAAATGCCATTAATCCGTTCCAGCCACAAACATTTGCTACCCCTAATTGTTTTTGTTACGTGTTTTTGAATAAGAAAAATGTATTTATAAATGACAAATACAATTTTATTGTATAAAAACATAATAAAATAAAATGTAAAGCACAACTGATTTTATAAAGTGTACATACATATTTATATTTTGGTCCCCTTAAATGTAACTTACACACAACTTAAATGCTACTGTATGCTTAATTTTAGTCAATGCTTTTCTCTTCACTGGTCTGTCTTTTTCGCCGAATTTGTTTCTTCCTCCCTTTCAGAATGCTGCGGAAATGAGTTAGGCAAGTGTCATTAAATAGCTCCGATGCACGACCAGTTGCAACTTTTCGGGGTGTTTCTTTTCCACGAACTGTGAAACTCTCTCCCACATTTCCAAGTTCTCTTTTATCTCACTTGTAGAGATAACCACCTCCACCTCTGGCTCTTCCTCAAAACCCATTTCTTGCAGTACCCCCGAATGCTGGTGCGACTGTAACTCTTGTAATTCCTCGGTCATCAGTTCCTGAGAGTGCTACTCGACGAGCTCGTTCACGTCTCTCTCATCCATCACCAGACCCATGGATTTTCCCAGAGAGACAAACTCCTCCTCCACTGGCACTTCGGGTTCGAATCCTTCGAAGATCCTTTCGGCCATAGACTCACGCCACAGCTTCTTCCATGCAGAGGTCAAGGTCCTCGTTGTAACACTCAGCCAGGCCTGATCAATAATTCTGAGGCATATCACGATGTTAGAGTGGTCCTTCCAGTACTCTCGAAGGGTGAGGTTTGTGCTCTCTGTCACATCAAAGCAGCACCGGAACAGGTGCTTAGTGTACAGCTTTTTAAAATTAGATATCACCTGCTGATCCATTGGCTGCAGGATAGGAATGGTGTTAGGTGGTAGATAGCGAACCTTTATAAACTTGAACTCTTCGAGGATGTCATCTTCGAGGTTTTGGTGGGTGAGCAGGAGCATTGTCGAGAACAAGAAGCGCTTGCATGGATAGGTTGTTTTCCGGTAGATATTTCTTAACAGAAGGTCCAAAAAACCTGGTTTACCCACTGCACAAAAAACTGCCTAGTGACCCATGCCTGCGGGTTTGCCCTCCACATAACTTGCAGTTTTTCTGTTAAAATCGTATATGGCTTAAAGGATCTGGGATTTTCCGAATGGTATACAAGCAGAGGCTTTATCTTGTAGTCACCACTCGCATTGGCGCACAGTGCGAGAGTTAGTCTTTACTTCATGGGTTTGTGGCCGGGCATTATCTTCTCCTCTCCTATGCGGCACCTTCTTCCAGAAAAGCCCTGTTTCGTCACAGTTGAAGACTTGCTGGGGATGTTTCCATTGACTTCTATCAGTTCGGAAAAAGTTTTGAGATAATCCTCAGCTGCCTTCACATCCGAACTTGCTGCCTCACCATGCCTGACAACGGAGTTAATGCCGGTCCTTTCCCTAAAGTTGTCAAACCAGCCTCGACTGGCTTTAAACGACTCTTCCGATGCCTCGTTCCTGGAAGTGCGTGGGGTCTGATTCAGCTAATCACCGTAAATCGCTCGTGGCTTCTCGCACATGATGTCCTGTGTTAAGGTATCGCCTTTAAGCTGCTTCTTCGTCATCCAAACCATCAGCAGTTTCTCCATCTTTTCAAGGAGAGAGCTCCGGAGCTTAGAAATTATTGTAACACCCTTAGCTGGCGTTACACCCTTCATCGACTCCTTCTGTTTAAGCACAGTACCTATCGTTAAAGTACTACGCCCATACTGCTTCGCCAAGTCAGTTACTCGCACACCTTGCTCATTCTATTCTATGATTTCACGTTTTAATTCAATAGACATCATCTTCTTTTGAGCACTAACCTTTCCACTCACTTTCGTTGGGCCCATGGCTATAGAAAGAAATGTGATAAAGTATGTAAATGCACAAAAAGCACAAAGCCCTAGAAAAACTTTTCAAAGATGCTTCGACAGCGAGGTAAACAAGCACACTGGGAGAATACGTGGGATAATACTAATACTAATCCACAAGGCGCAAGCACAGTAAACTGGGTGAAGCCGTGTGAACCGTCGCAGCTGGCTGTTCCTCGTATTTCAAAGCCAAACTTCACCCGCTCGACAGCTCGTATCTCAAATAACTCGTATGTCAGGGAACTCGTATCTCAAGGTACCATTATATTTCCCATTTAGTGGCTTAGTTAGTCTAGCTACCTTTAAAGTTGAAGGTTTGCCATCTGGAGCACCGACAAGTCTGGAATCTTTCATGGAGGAGGAAGTCGATGAATTGTTTTCAGCTACTGCTGACGTTGGATAGAAACAGAAAAAAGGTTTGACCTTAAGGCTAAGAAGATAAATGTGACAGATCTATCTCGTCGGTCTTAGCTGAAGTGCACTGTTTTAAGACTAGTGGTTCACGCCAGCCAGACAGACATATAGACAGATAGATAGGTAGGTAGGTATGTAGGTAGGTAGATTAGTAGGTAGACAGACAGATGGACAGACAGAGAGATAGACAGATAGATAGATAGATAGATAGATAGATAGATAGATAGATAGATAGATAGATAGATAGATAGATAGATAGATAGATAGATATATATAGATGGATGGATGGATGGGTGGGTGGATGGATGGATGGAAGGATGGATGGATAGATAGATGGATTGGTAATGCGCGATACACGTCTGATTTGGTATATAGGTTGCTAGGGTGTTATTTAGATATTGCAGCAACATAAATGGAAACAATTTTACCAGAAGTTTTTAAATAAGCCGAGTCACCACTCTTCTGAAGTGTGATTCTCTCCCTTGGTTTCCCACTACTCGGTCGGTAGGCGTTGACATAACCAATCTCTGGCCACCAAGAAATAAATACAAACGTGAATTAATGAAATGGGTGATATTATGTAAACACACTCTGCCTAGCAAGCATTACACAACCTTTTTACAAGCTTTTATTTAACACACACTGTTTGTATGTTGTATCCGTCAAATCTTGTAACGTAAAATTAAACCACTTCTGATGGTCCTGGAGATCTCAAAATTTTACCACAGATAGATCTTGGATGACAATACATTGTATCAAAATTTCAGATCGATCAAATGTACCGTAATTAAATAAATGATTTTTTTACGTTTATCTTTATATATAATCTGTATCCGTGCTATTCTTGACTTTCACGTGAATGTCACCGAAGTTCACAACCAGCCATGGATGACGACATTCCAGGTGTTAAACAGCTCAGTAATTCGAAACTAAATCTAAATTGACATGATAATACAAGAGGAACAACTGGTATTTGTGTAGCCTAGTTGGCCCAATTGTTAGCTTAATGGATTTTCGACCTGGAGGTACTGGGTTCAATTTTCAGTTGGGGAAACTGTTATTTTTTAAATAAAAAAAATTTGTAATTAATAATCTATCTTTTTACCACTATCACATTTAAGTTATAGACCACGAAGTTTGACTAATTAAATTGAGTTGATTATGTCAAAAAATTGATTAAAAAATTGTGTTACTAAAAAGTAGAAAATAAAATATTTAAAAAATCTTTTTTTAAACGGACACGCTTTTATTTACATATAGAAAGTGCACTAAAAAGAAGAAAATAAAATTTTTCAATCCGTGAACCTATCGACTGCACATAAAAGCGTGGGGCCCTCATCACAACTCGCAATCATGTACAAAGCTGCGAAACATAAATACAAATTTATATGAATATTAATAAACATTTAAAGTTTCACAACTTTGATCATATACATGCTACTATCATATTAATTAGAAAAATTTATCTATATGCAAAAGAGTAGTTGCAATAAGAAATGAGTTGTGATGGGCGCCCCACTCTTTTATGTGCAGTCGATAGGTTCACGGATTGAAAAATTTTATTTTCTTCTTTTTAGTGCACTTTCTATATGTAAATAAAAGCGTGTCCTTTTTAAAAAAAGATTTTTAAAATATTTTATTATGTAAAGCGTCGTATCCTCTTTCGGTTAAAAAAATACGCCTAAACAATGGGTTGCGAAACTTGACAAATTCTGCAAGAAAATTTTTAAGCAATTTCAAAAAATGAAATTATTGCTGCGCATCAGGGTCGGATTTCCTGTGACAGAGCTTTTCTGTAATGGCATATCTGGCGTAAATTTACTAACGTGCCATGCTAAGTTGTATGGCATGCGTGCCATAATAGGTTAGCCACCCCTGTCCGAAACCAATCTTCTCCCCACCACTCACGGATCTGTCTAAATCGAAACTAACAAGGAGAAATATTCTTTCAGTTAAAAGACCTTACCTCTTTTGTCTAAGTTAAAATCCGAAGCATTAATTTTTTCCAGTCCACATGCCAGGAAAACTGTGTCTTCTTGGAAGAAATCAGCCAAGGTCGATACCTGAGTGGAGGAAACAAGGAAATAAAAGGAGATTGCAGCGTAAAGAGGGTCAAAGAAATAAATACAGAAGACCGGGGGAGGGGGGATAAGACAAAAATATAGGAAGGAATAATAAAACGATTATGAAAGTAAGAACTGGTTCGACGATTAAAGCAGTTAGAAACGCATGAAGGAAGAGCGCTATTTAAGTAGTGTTAAAACCTTTTTAAATCTTAATACCTCAATAGCTTACTGATATGTTCTTAAAATGTCTTAAGAAAAAAATTATAAGACTATTTAACTAACCTGCCGACCAGTCAAAGAAAACAATTTTTTCACACACCCGCAGTCCAACTTGATAACCTCTGCAATATCAGCCATCACCTGGAAAGTTGTATTTATGTCTCCATCAATGGCAAAGATCAGAGAGTCTAGCAAATGTGATGTCGAAGGACCCTTGGATCCTTACAAACCCAGAAGGCTCGATCCACAAGAATAACGTATTTACTAATGTGTAGTTTGAATCTTTTCGCATATTACAAAATGTAAATTGCAGTTCTAATAATATAAATGGCTGAAATTGATTTTTTTTTCAATTCACTTAGCATTAAAAAATATAGTAGACCAAACGTTGTAACTCATAATTTGTTATCAACATGTGAGCTTAACGAAATGGTGTCTATTTGCTAAATATCTCCTCATATATTTAACAGTATTTCTAGAACGACACTGGAAAAATAACTGATTTCGTAGCCGAGGTACCATAGTACCAAGCATTGTACTTCACCACACAAAACGTTTTCATCATCCCACATCATCTTTTCACGCCATCAGGCGCACATCAAAATACAAGTGCCCCTGTCAGCAACCCCAACTCCAAAGGTGCATCTTCCAGCTAACTCACTTGGTCGTAGGACTGGGCGGTTTTCTTGTTGAGCAAAAGTCTCACAGACTTTCTAGGCCGCCTTCCATTGCGTATGATCGTGATGAGCCTTGGCGTGACGAACGTTCTCTGGTACTCCTCGAAGGCTCTCTTCTCCTCTGTAGTCATTTCATTCTGTGGAGGAAGAACACAACCATTAGACACTGATCCTTAACATTGGGAAACTGTGATACGATGTATCAGGTGGGAAGGTGGAGGATATCTATAGCGTTTCTTTCACGGGGGTATATTTATATATGTATGTATTGATATAGTGGCTCCATAGTGGGACGCGGTGGTCGAGTGGCAGCGCACTGGACTGTCGTACCGATGGTCACGGGTTCGAATCCGTGTGAAGGCAAGGGTTTGTTCCCGGGGCCTAGGGCGTCCCTGAGTCACCCCGCTCCGAATGGGTACCTAACACTACATGTAGTTAGGCGGCTGGGTAATGCGTGGAACCCACAAAGCCGTGGCCTGTGAATGCTGCATCACTTGCCAACAGATCATCTGTCATGGTCTGTGGACGCAACTATCTTCTGCATAGAAGGAGCGTCTGTATAGATAAGATAAGATAAGATTTTCGGTGTATCAATAAAAGCTTTTCAATGGTATATCTTCTTTCTGGTTTTTTTTTGAATGGCACTAAATTTGGAGTTCCAGTTTATTTTAGTTTTTCCCGAGAAAAACGCTAATATGGAGAGTCATGCAGTTATTAAGCAGCATTTAAAACCAACATATTATTTGGCTTGTAAATTGGTGGATTTATAGGAAGAGGTATAGAAAGACTCCAGAAAGAGATGGAATACCTTGAATGCACGTAATGAAATAAAAGAACCGAAAGTAAATTTCTAGAAAGACAAATATCACCAAATTTTAGAAGTCCATATCTTCAGCTAATGTATGGTGTAATATACGACTGATTTAATTACACCTTGCAGGTAGTCTCGTTGCTTCTAAATGCCTCATCTCAAGGCTGTGGAGAAAACTATAGAGATATATTTCTATGCTGAAATGACTTTAAGTAATTCCCCATCTGACCAGTCTGATTTCAGTGTTTCAAAGGCTTCCCTTGGCCTCTATACACTCTTATATGACACAAATATGTTTTTGAACGAAATAAAATAAAATTTAAAAATTACAACCAACCAAAAAAACATATATTTTTCTTTGAATTAGGAAAAAAATAACAAAAGAATAAAGCTAAATTTCAATGGAATCTGATTTTGTGTAAACCCTTAAAATTAACTACTGCTTTTAATAGTTAAAAAAATGCACCAATATTTGTGTATGAGAACAGAGGCGTAACAACGACTTCTCATCGGGGCAATTGCCAAGGGCGCCGATGGCAAATCCTTCAATAATCAATTTTTTCTGTATAATTTAGTATTTTCCATATTTGTCAAGGGCGCCAACTATGAATTAGCCAAGGGTGCGGAAAACCCCGTTACGTTTCTGTATGAGAATGTTTGTATTTTCCAAAAATCTAAAATAATTCATAGGAAAATTAATAAGGGTTTTATTTTTTGTTCTGATTTTCTATGAACTATTATTGAACTAAACGAGTTTCGAAAGTTACAGAAATCAATCGACGCGTTTTTAAAAATATTTTTTAAAAATATATTTAAATTGCGCAAAAGGCGTAGAAGATATCGTTTGAAACATTGAAATCAGAATGGAATCTTCTGTTTAAATAATATTTGGAAAAAAAAAGAACATTTATAAATGAAAACTGTGTTGCTTTCAATGCCATCATTCTCGATGAAACGTAACACAAAACAATGGAACAAACAAAACAATTTCTGGTATCAGTTTTCAAATAGAAAAATAAATCAGTGACCATCACCTTGAGAGAGTGGGATCTTGCAGTTTTTGACCTGTCCACCTTAGCACTACAAGGTCTTTGTTGACTTTGGTGGTTTTTGCTGTAAGGTGGCGCCGTAAGACACTCAGAACGAGAGCGCGGTTCTTCACTCGTAAGGCGCTCCCGGTGCTACAAACCAAGGGAAGGAACTAAAGTAAATCTCTTTAATGGATATTTTTTATATCGAAGAATATGTATAGATTAAAATATTATAAGAAGAAGAAGAAAAAATGACAAGAAAGTACGAAAATTAAACGCACGTTATCAATGATGTAATCCAAGGGGGCAAAACTCAAAACAAATTAAATTTGCTGGCCGAACAGGATACAATCAATAAGTCGAAAATCTTACATTTTTAAAAACATTAAACAAGTAAACACATATTCAGCCTCCACATAACTTTTCAATTGGCCAGCTTGATTGATTTCACGTTAGTCTTAGCAGAAAAATTTGATGTAAAATCCGGGCACTTCACTAATTTTTAATTTCTAATGCGTTGCAAGGTTACTTTAACGATGAATATAATAATAATAATAATAAATTGATTATTTATATAGCGCTGTATCCCAGTAAGGAACTGGGCTCACAGCGCTTTACATGAAAGAAATAACATACTTATAAGTATTAAATTAACTTTCATATCACAACAAACACAAAAAATTACAATACATTATACATAAGCTACGTTAATCATTTACAAGAAATGCTGTTTCATCAATTTTAAAAATAAGTTGTGAAAAGATGTGTCTTAAGTGCAGTCTTGAAAGACTTGGTTGTTTGAATACTACGTATGTGTAATGGTAGAGAATTCCATTGTTTGGCTGCACAAAAAGAGAATGACCTTTCACCAAACGTTTTGGTGCGTGTCGTAGGAACAGAGAGAACGCGTGTGTCTGCAGAAGATCTTAGCTTGCGAGTGGGTGAGTAGACCGACAAAAGTTCAGTAAGATACGATGGGCATGAGTCCGAAAAGAAATTGTGACAGAGAACGGCCAGTTTGTAATCAATACGGGCTTGTATAGGCAGCCAATGAAGTGAGCGAAGAAGTGGAGTAACATGGTCATGTTTTTTTGCCTTGAGCACCAGTCTGGCAGCTGAATTTTGAACTTTCTGTATACACTCATTATTAGAACAAAGCCAGAATGCTCTAGGGTAGCCACTTGGACTGGATATAATGGTACGGTGGTCAAGACCTCACGGGGCTGACATAACGTGCGCCAGGCCACGTGAGTCCCGAGGGTCTTGAATTTGACGCATAATAAGTAATGGGGGTTGATTTAATATTATATATCTTTTAAACTATTCTTAGTACATTCGGTGTTTCAAAATTCCGCGCGAAGCAACCTGACAGATATCCACAGAGCGTTGTTCGGTTGACTCATCCTGTTGGGCAAAAAAATGGTTCTTTTACCTGATGTCGAGGAACATTATGGCTGGTCACGTTGTCTCGGGTGTGGTGGGGAAACAGATGCGAGTTCCAGGAAGGGTCTTCGTTCTTGCAATAGTCGAGATGGCGAAACACTTCGGACGACGCACACACGTAGCTCTCCCCTTCCTGGAGCTGTTCCAGCGCCTCAACCTTGCGCGTGCCGTCCACCGAAAAGATGTGCCGCACGCCGTTGGGCATGACCTTCTTGTCGCACAGGGCCGATGACGTCAGCATGGTGAGCAAGCCCTCAAACGTCCGGAACCGCTCGGCCGACACTGCGTAGACCATCCCTTTGAAGAAGCGGTCCCCATTGCGGTAGAATCTAACCTTGCGAGCTCGTTTCTCGGTGGCCATCTTCAGGAGGGAGTGGCCAGATTTTACGGAGCCCTTGTCTGTGTTCTGTGGGCTGGGCGAGCTGAAAGATGCGCGGTCTAGGGAGGCAGAATTATCGTTTTGCTGTCCATCACTTTTAGGCAACATGGAGAGACCCGTCTCGCCCATGCCAAACACCCTGTTCAAGGGATAGAGAACAACAGAAGACAACTGATTAAAAATATATAACTTACTTTTATTGTGTGGCAATAGTAGAGCAAAACACTCAGATAAAGATAATCGTCGACACATCGTTTGCAACACGCAATTCCGTCTTCAAGTCATACAACCATGGGGAAACAGTCCATAATGTTTATAATGTGAAACTACAAATTCAGTGGCGGATTTATTTGCGAGTTTGTAGAGTGTACCAAAAAGAATTCAATGTTATAAGATTTAGCTTTATTTATTTAGAGTTAAAATATTGATGTCTTTAACGGGATAAAAGTTTTATTTCAATTATTGTTGCTGTGTTGATGTAAGAATATGAAAACAATAGGCACCGCTAGAATATCTTGCACCCATGTGACTAACTATAAAATTGGGGTCCCTCCCTTGTTTACTTATTATAATGTAACGTCGTAAACTTCAGTTCGGCGCCCATGTACCTTGTCGCCGGGGACATATGAACCTCGTCCCCCACCCCCTTCGTTGCACCTCTGATTGTCTGGTGGTAATCTTTCCCGGTCTCCGCCTCTGTAACCAGCTCCGAGTAGTTGAATATAAAAGTTTGGCTTATTTTTTTATTTTCCCGTTTTCGTTCTAAGCCTTGAACCAAGAATGCCATAAAATATTATGTAGGACTGTAATACGATCCGCCCCCGGTCCCTTGTTTATGTGCAATCAATGAGATACTTTTATGCTAGTCAAACGCTTACAAAGCACTTCAATGTCTGTAAGTTAATGTTAGGGAGAGAAAAATACCCTCCCCCACTCTTAACTTTCCCCAGTGATATTTTTAAGGCGTGGAAATAAATCTGGGGCTCTGGGCATTTAGAATAAATGTGCAACGACCGTAATCAATAGGGTTGGGCGAGAGGGAAAGTGCGAAGACAGTTTTGATTAAAGAATGTTTTTATTGTCAATAATTCGGATACTTTTAAACGCAAGTATTCAAAGTAATCGAAATTGGACCTTTCAGATTTAGCTAAACACTTGTGCTTAAATATGGGCATATAGTTCATACTCTTTCATACATTCATGTGCCTTGATATGTTATATGTACAAACAAAGTAAGCGCCCAACGTCTTTCATTGACTCATGTCCAAAAAAGGGAATACACGCTGAGATAATTAATTCAATATTATAAAATCTAAATTTTTATAAAAAATATATACATATACCTTTATACCTGTTTATATTCGTGAGCTAAAATAAAATAATAAATTCAGGTAGTGGGGTTTGCAAGAACCTAACATTCTACTTTAAAACATTTTTGTATCGCGCATCTAAGATGATATCCATTTTTCTAGAGGCAGACCACCGATGGCTATGCACCTGAGGTGCACAGTCATTTTACCATTTGTGAATAAAAATTGTTAATAGTAAATCATATTCCTTGTTAGTCTCACGGACGATTGCAGTAATTATTGCATTTGGGATTTTTTTTTGGGAAACGTTTTATATTTTAAATTCTACATACACTCAACATATTTTTATTTCTGTTTTATGAAGTAACACGAGCCATTATATTTATAAATATTTTCAAATAAATTAACAAAAAGTTAATTGTGGGTAATTTGTTGAAATTATTCTTAAGAACTAATAAGAACCATCTAAACAGTCCAATGTTTGAAAAGATTTGTGCCAAACCCCCCCCCACAAAAAAAATATTTAAATAATAGTACAAGGTCTGGAAACATTTGTGCCAACTCCCCCCCTCCCCCAACCAACCAAACAAATCCCATGCGTCATACGCACCATTCGTCTTATTGACACGATTGCTGTCTTGTACCAGAGAAAGGCTTATTTCCGGCTTGTAGCACTAACTGTGCGATCGATTCGATTAACGTACGGACAAAAGGCAATTTTTGTACACTCTACAGAACAGGTAAAGGTTCTACGGTGAATAATCACTCGTCTTAAGTCTTAAAGTCGTACAACTTAGTGGTCGATAGAAACTTACCCATACACAAACCCTCCATTTTACAAAAACATGTGCATGACATGTGCCTGAACATGATTGTTGATTTTGAAAATGCAATGGCCCTCCCCATCCCCCACTACATCGTTTCTAAGTAAGGTAAATCTCAATATAATGATAGATTGTTTTCAATTAATCTATTCTTCCTATTATTAAAATTATTTTTATTTAAAAAATAATTATATGCAATATGATTTATCTTATACATTTATGACGCCCCCTTTCTATATAGAAGATTATTGCGTCCTACGCTTATTTAGTAGGCTTTTAAACATGCCTTACCACTTACAGTATCTATTATTTAAATTTTCTTGCACTGTGTTTTGGGGGAAATAAAAATATGTTGAAAAAGATTATGGAGTTAAACGCACAATTCACAAAGGACATATTCATTTTTACACATATACACTCAATGTTTATTGACAACTAAAAATGAATACCGCTACACTTAAGTACCTCCTTCCTAGACCCCCATTTCCTAAACTAGCTTCCTTGTTGCCCTTTTGCCATAATATAAATTTTTATCGACCCCCTGATATAGATTACATTGATTTTCCAAAGCGCATTAAGGGGCAAGCGACTCATCTTAACGAATATTTTGTAATTAGTGGGTTGTCGACTCTAGATTATCCATAGGATGTCAATGTAAATGTAAGAAGCGAATTATTTCGATGTAAAGTTTGAATGTCTATGTAAAGATTGAATGACAATGTATAAGGATTGAATGTCGACATGATGACTGAATGTCGATATAAGTTTTGAATATCTATGTAACGATTGAATGTCGATGTACAGTGCCAGTGCTAAACATTTGTGATTGGGTGAAAACAGGATATTGCTGTCCTATGGAAAATAAGGGAAGAATTACATATATATATATATATATATACTAGCAAAATACCCGCGCTTTTCTGCGGAAATTAGGATTTCAGTTACCGTTGAGAACCCGCAAAACACAAATTCAAAACACCAATTGATTTCAAGCTGGATCATGATGGATATACTACATATATTAACTTCAACGTGTTGTCTATCTGTCTGTCGTGGTCCGGTAGAAAAACAAAAACGAAAATTAAAAAATGACACACTTCCCGTGATCCTATCGAGCTGATAATTTAATTTTTTTCCGTATGTTACCATTGCGGGAGGGTACTCAACAACTTCCCAAAGTTTCATGCTCCTACCTACACGGGAAACTGGAGATTTAATGATGAGCGTGTTTTATATAGCTCATTTAAGAAAAAACTAAATTTGGGCCCCCGGCCCAAATTTAGTGATAATGTTATATTTTTTTCAACTGTTACCATTGCGGGAGGGTACTCAAAAACTTACAAAAGTTTCATGCTTCTACCTACACGTAAAGATGAGGAATTAGTGTTGATTAAGTTTTATATATCCCATATAAGGAAAAAACGGTTTTGGGCCCCCGGCCACCCATTAGTGGAAATTTTAGAATTCGTTTTCGCCAATTATCGTCATAAGAGTGTACTCAGCAGGTTTCCAAAGTTTCATGCTTCTACCTGCACGGGAATTTGGAGAATTAGTGATGTGTCAAGTTTTTATATAAGAAAAAAACTACATTTGGGCCCCCAGTAAGTGATAATTTATATAATTTTTTGTACCTGTTACCATAGCGAAATGTTACTTAACAACTAACGAAAGTTTCATGCTTCTACCTACATGGAAAATAGGAGAATTGGTGATTTTCAGTTTTTAATAGCTCATATAAAGAAATAACTCCATTTGGGCCCCCGGCCCACAGTATGTGATAATTTAAATATTTTTTTGCCTGTTACCATTGCGGAAGGGTACTCAACAACTTACCAAAGTTTCATTCTTCTACCTACTCGGGAAATAGTAGAATTAGTGATTTTTAATTTTCATATAGCCCATATAAGGGAAAAAAACGTTTTTGGGCCCCCGGCCATCATGAGTGTGAACTTCAAAATTCTTGTACGCAAATTATCGTCGCGAGAGGCTACTCAATAACTTCCCAAAGTTTCATGCTTCTACCTACACGGGAAATATGAGAATGAGTGATTTTCAGTTTTTATATAGCTCATATAAGCAAAAAAGCAACATAATGGGCCCCCTTACCCTAGGGGTGGTCAACTGGGGTTGAAACATAGCCTATGACCTGTACCGGGTCAAATGAGGGTCCCATGCAAAATTTCAGCATCTTGGGTCCAACGGTGTGGAATTCCATTGGTAACAAACAAACAAACACACAAACTTTCATCTTTATATATTAGATATATATATATATATATATATATATATATATATATATATATATAATATATATATATATATATATATATATATATAATATATATATATATATATATATATATATATATATATATATACATACTAGCGTCCACCCGTCAAAAATGACGGAAGTTTTCAGCTGAAATCTATTTATTTTTAAAAAAATGCACGTTAAAAAGCCGAAGTACCTTGTCCTTGTTTGATAAATACGAAATATTAAACTTTCTGAAATGTACACAAAGTATATCATAATAGGGGTTGCAGGGCGCCTACGGCGCCCCCTTTGTTTTTTGATTTTATAATTAACCATCATCTAATTCTCTTTTTACAATGTTCCCTTTTCCAAAATTAAAATATGAGCGAAAACAATGACGTAATATAATATTTTTTTACAGCGCATATTTAATTTTCACACCTTTTGATGCTTTGGTGCAGTTATTTGGTTTTCCCTGCTTTCTAAAATTAGTAGCGTCAGGACTGACAGACACTACTTGCGTGATAATTGCAGATTATATTGTTTAATAATATATATATATATATATATATATATATATATATATATATATATATATATATATATATATACACACATATATATATATATATGCCAAAATTGTCACGCTTTACAAAAACAATGGTGATCGCAGCGATTGCAATAACTATCGTGGCATCTCCTTACTATTGTGGGAAAGGCCTTTGCCAGAGTGGCCCTTGCACGCTTGCACATTCTGGCACCCTTCCCAGTTTGAAGCGGAATCAAACAAGGCTGCGTACTGGCTCCAACACTCTTTGGTATCCTTTTCTCGATGCTATTTCGACATGCTTTCGAGGACTGCTCCGAATGTGTGAACATTCATACCAGGACGGTTTGAAACCTATACCTAAACAGTTAGTCAATAAGTTCTCAGAAGCATGCAAGGATTTCGGTTTAACGATTAGCCTTAAAAAGACCAACATTATGAGACAAGGCACTGACTGCCTCCCAGCAATCTCCATTGAGGGAAACACATTGGAAGTCGTCGAGGATTTCACCTTCCTTGGCAGTAACATAACAATCAAACTCTCCCTTAAAAAGGAAATAGAAACCAGAATCGGCAAGGCCGCATCTTTAATGGCTAGGCTGAATCAAAGAGTGTGGAACAATTCGCAGCTCACTGATAGGACGAAAATCACCGTATAACAAGCCTGCGTGCTCAGGACACTCTTCTATGGCAGCGAGTGCTGGACGACCTACGCCAAGCAAACAAAGCAGCTCAACAGCTTCCACTTACGATGCTTGCGTAGGATTCTACACATTAAGTGGCAGGACAAGATCACCAATGACGAGGTACTCAGAAGGAGCCATATGCTGAGTATGCACTCAATCCTAAGTGAGAGGCGCCTGCTGTGGTTGGGTCATGTCCGCAGGATGTGCTCGGAGCGCTTTCCAAGAGCCTTGCTTTAAGGTGGGCTGGCAACTAGTATGAGGAAAAGAGGTTGCCCCTGCTTGCGCTTCAAGGACATCTGCAAGAAAGACTTGTCACTGGCACAAATAGACCATAAAACGTGGGAGACCATTGCCGAGGAACGCACCTCCTGGCGGGCAAAAGTGCGTGAGGGCATTCAAGTCGCGGAAGCATCCGTTACAGCTAGGAGTGAAGAGAGAAGGGCCAGGAGAAAGGGGAAAGGGGGCGGAGGAGCAGGAGTAAACGCCATCGTCCCATGAGGACGGACGGATGCCATTCAATACAATATATATATATATATCAATATACATAATTCCCGTCGTCTGTATGTATGTATGTATGCATGTGTGGATGTAACGCTATACTAAAGCAGCGCACCAAATTACTGCACCAATGCATCAAAAGGTGTGCAAATTAAACATGCGCTGTGAAAAAATATTATATGACGTCATTGTTTTAGCTCATATTTTAATTTTGGAAAAGGGAACAATGTAAAAATAGGATTTGATGATGGTTAATTATAAAATACAATAAAAAAAACAAAGGGGGCGCCATAGGCGCCCTACAACCCCTATTATAAAATACTTTGTGTGCATTTCAGAAAGTTTAATATTTCGTATTTATCAAACAAGGACAAGTTATTTGGGCTTTTGAAAAAGGAGGGCGCCGTAGGCGCCCTAAAAAGGTGCATTTTTTTCAAAATAAATAGATTTTAGCTGAAAGCTTCCGTCATTTTTGACGGGTGATACGCTAGTACTAGTATATATATAAATAACGCCTGTGTGATGATCATGCATCGAACCCACCTTGAGCCGCCCGGCCGATGTAAGGATTAAGTGTCGATATAAGGATTGAATATGGTTGTAAGAAATGAATTTTGATGTAGGGATTAAATGTTAATGGGAGGATTGAATGTCAATTTGAGTATTTTATGGCAATTATTTAAGGATTAAAAGTTAATCTAAGGGTTGAATGTTAATTTAAAGATTTAATTTTTAAGAATTTAATATCTATATATTAGGATCGAAATTAGGATTACGAGGTCGGTTGTTAGGGGTATAAAGAGGGACCTAATTAAGGACTAAAAAGCCGTAGTCGCAGCCAGGCTGCCAGACGGGATTCTTTTTGTGTGATTGGAAGGGAAAAAAGCTACTTTATAAAATAAAAAAACCCTGCCGTAGCTTGACTAAAGCAATAAAAGTTGAGCGCCATAAAGAAAAGTTAGGGTAAAATATTTGAGCTGCTAAGTTTTAAATCAAATGTTTGACTTTTGCTTTTCCGCCCGACCGACCGCGAGCCCAATACAAGACGGTAACATTAATATAAAGGATTTAAAAATGACCCTCTTCCCGTGATGGTATCGAGCTGAAATTTTGCACATAGCTTCGTGTCACACAACAATGCCTTGTATCAAAATTCAGATCGATTGAATCTACCGTAATTAAATTTATGCATTTTTAGTTTATCTCTATGTAACTCTATGTAGCCGTCTGCTTTTGTTTACATCCACGTGTCACCGGAGTTCACTCCAGTCATCGATGACCACATCCCCGTGTTTACAGCAAGGCGAATTCAGTTAGTTTCAGTCTGTAAATGTTTGTTGCGTGGTGAATATTATACTGCACATAATCAATAGTTTTAGTTATGTCTCATATATAAGGGATTTATAGTTGGCGGCTTGTTTAATTATTAAATTGCTTTCTTTCCTGTAGCAAAATTTCAAATTTTACAACGCAAAATTTAACCACTTCTGGTCTGGTGATCCTAGAGATCTTAAAATTTTACCACAGATAGATCTTGGATGACAATGCATTGTATCAAAATTTCAGATCGATTGAATGTACCGTAATTAAATTAATGCATGTTTAGTTTATCTCTATATAGCATCTGTATCCGTCTGCTATTGTTGACATCCACTTGCCACAGAAGTTGACCCCAGCCATCCATGACCACATCCCCGTGTATAACAGCAAGGGGAGTTCAGTCACCTTTAGTCTGTAAATTTTTGTCACGTGATGCGTATTATATTGAACATAATCAATACTTCAATAATCAAAAATCAAAAGGAAGCAACTAAGCTCACCATAGAATAGCATACACTTAGACTAAAAAGAATAAAATAAACAGAGGTAAAAAAAAGTTTCTTTAAAAACCACGCTTTTATAAGTGGAATAAAAAGAAGAAAATAATTTAAACTTATAAGTTCAAGTACATTGATTTAATATGACTAAAAACGCGGGGCGGGGGCTTGTGCAGTTCACTCATTCTCTCACTTATAGATCTCTCTTTTGCCTTCTAAATTATAAATCTTTAATTTTTATATTAAACACTCGCCCAACGTTTTTAGTCATTAAATGAAAGTACTTGAACTTTAAAACTTATAAGAGGAAAATAATTTAAAGCTTATAATTATTTTCTTCCTTTTAGTCCACTTATTAAAAAGTGGTTTTTAAAAACCTTTTGTTTACTTCTATTTATTTTATTATTAATTTCCCCTTTGTTTCTTTTGTTTTTATTATGGGAGAGCATGCTGAGAAATCTTTCATAAGCCCCACTACGACACTAACTTAAAACTAAACGTAGCTTTTTTCCTATCACATAGAACCATAGATCAGTAGAGTCGCTGTTATGCACGCTAACTTTGTGACATAGTATTGGAGAACTCAACAAAAAAAGAAAGAGTGGGGAGCGTTGACCTACCAGCTGTACATGGCTTTCAGAACATAGTGGCTTCCATCGGTCTACAATACGATTGCGCTATTTTGCCAGGCCACCAATCGCCTGAGGCTAAGCTAGGAACAACTTGTTTTACCTGTAAGAAACAAGTCGTCAAAGGGCGCAGTTTCAGAAAGCAAATGATTTGGACACAAAAATGAAACATGTACCAAAATGTTTTAATCTTTTTAGTTAAATAAAACAAAACGTGGAAGCCTCGCTCGAACGACGTGTTTCTTCAGGAAAGTTCAAAGTGAAACAGTTTTCTGTAACAGAAACCATGTAAATACAAAACAAACAATTCAGGGGTGTGGTATAGACTAAGACTGATTGGAAGAAGAATTTCCTTCGCGCCTTCAAGAGAGGAAGGGGAAAGAGAGGAAGAGGAAATAGGGCGCTCTACTTACCCATTGGTCTGTGCCGGGCGGCGTGTTTGGGACATGAGTAGGAACTGACTGGAGTGTGAGAATCTTTTGTTGGACTTTCTGGGGGAAATGTAGAAAACATTCATCACTGACACTAAAATGTTAGGCGTGTCACGACAATCAATAAATAATTGATATATTTATCTGGGGGAGTTGTGAAAATTGAGGGTCAGAATTATTAAAAAAAAGGAATCCAAGTAAAAAATGAATCAGACTTGTTAAATTCGAACTCGTGTCAGTTATAATTTTATTTAAAAAACGATATTTGATGTTAACTAGTCTAATATGTAAACCTCTTAAGAAAATTCATTTATATTTCTCGTTAAATTGACGACGCACTTATGCTATTGGGATTTTTTCTAAATTCTTGACTCTAGTCAAAATATCTTTTTTTTAAAAAGTTTATAATGTATTATTAATTATTATTAATAACTTTTTAAAGACTGATTCGATATTGAGGGGTTCTAAATTTTAAGCTTTAATACTGCGACTGTGCGTGTGGTCACGTGTTGCCGATAACAATTAAATATCGCCTCCTTTTGGGGGGGGGGAATTCGGGCAAAGCAGTTCAACGTTAGAAAGAAGAGGACCTTACTTTTCTGACATCCGAATTGCTGCCTTGATTTGAATTGGCTTGATGTAGTAAAACGTTTCCTTCCACCAGCAGAGATGTTAGCGGTGAATTATGAGAGATGGATGTGGGAGGACACACAGCTGAGAACAGAAGGAGGAAACAGGCACATAAGTAAAGTCAACCACCTTAGGGGTAAAACCAGGGAATGTAAGTCGTCAAAAATGTATGTCAGTTATTGAATATGGTGGTTGTGTATTGTGTTTGTATGTTTACTGTGTGTGTGTTGTGATGAGGCTTGTAGTGAAGAGTGGTCCAACATGATGTAATTTGCTTGTTTCCTCTTCCGTTTAATGTAGATTTAACTAGAAACCTCATTTAGTGTCTGTTTTGCTTTTTAAAGAGGTTTTCTTTTATAAAATGAACAAGAATACAAATACATGTACATATTTTTCTTTATTTCTACTACTACTTCAAGTCTATTACAGTAATAGAGCAACTGAGAGTATCTGAAACATTGAATGTCTGTAGTTCTTTTTAAAAAAAATTGAATGACTATTTGTTAAAAATATTATTTCTCTTACATCTTATCTTATATCATCTTATCGTATCTTATCTTATACAATACAGAAGATAATTAGATCTACGCTTATCTATAGACACTATAGTTTATGTAATAGTCTTGCAATTTGATTAGAGCTTTGTATGTTGATAGTGTGTTGGTTTTCCTGGCTTGTTAGGCATGAGCCCTTTCCAAGTTCAAATGCCAGGCGGGATGAGGATTTGTAATTTTTTGTTATTGCGAATGAAAAACAAAAGGGGTTTGATCCGTATGCCTATTTGAGTATTCGAGTGTTGTATTCAACTGTTGTTGGGTTGTATTTCCAAGTTAGAATTTGAGGCCTTATACAATAGTACACTGATTGACATTCTATAACCGTCGAAGATGATAGAAAAAATACGTAAATATTATGACAATTAAATCGATGTGCACAAACGATGTTTGAGTTTGGTATATATTAATATAATATAGTATTTAGTAACTTTTAGTGAGGAGTATCTGAGTCTTTTTCGTGCTTTTAAAAATTGACTTATAAGAGGAATACACAATTTCATGATTTTGAAAAATGATATACCTTTTTCTGGATCTCTTCTGGGACAATATTGCCAGGCCCGTTTGACATGTTTAAAATGAAGCTGTGGCAATATTTTTGTATTTATTGTATAATTTCCACTGTTTTCATGTAGCTCCCCACCAATCGATGACAAGGGGACTGACGTCATGACGGTGCAAAGACGCTCGCGCCTATTTTATTGGGGTTTCCCCAAACGAGCCAAGTTTTAGCCTGAGATCTGATAGAAGAGTCATTGCACTTATAAAGTGCATTTAAAATATAGCTAATGTGATCTTCTTATAATCTTTTCTTATCTTCTCATATTATTATTTTCGCATCTTTCTTATCATCTTATCATCTTATCTCATCTTATCTATCAAATTATCTAACATTATATTATATATTACAGACGCTCTTTCTTTGCAGAAGATTGTTGTATCCTATGCTTAGCCATTGATTATGCCTAATCTTGCATTTTTATTAGAGTTTTGAATGCTGATAGTGTATTCGGTTTCCTAGCTTGTTCAGGCAGTCAATTCCACTCTCGAATGACAGACAGGGTTGAATGAGGATTTATAATTAAGGTTTGTTATTGCGAATGGAACAAAAAAATTGCTTTTATCCTGATGTCTTTCTGAGTTTTGTATTAGATTATTGCTGTGTTGTATTTCCGGTAATTTCCGCGTTAAAATTTAATGCCTCACGTTACATTAATACTTTTCTCTTTGTTCTCCTATCATCTAATGTTTCAAGTTTTATTGATCTAAAACAGAGGTGGACAGAGCTGTAGTAAATGAGAGCCATTTTAAACATTAAAAAATTGTTGGGAGCCGCATTAATTCGAAATTAATTATTTAAACTTTTCCATTGTTTTAACACTAGCCGTATGTTGAACAAATATATGCGTTGCAGCTACAAAATTAACAAATATGTAAATATGTAAAATTTATGAATAGAAGCCCCACTACATATAGACTCATAATTATGGTGGAAATTAATTGTTATGATTCTGCTGAGATGCCTTTGAACTGGCCATTTTTAAATCTGATAGGTAGCTAATAGTTGTGCGAACGTCTGTCAGACGTCTGTTATTAGTTACTGCTCGATGCTTTGATTTTTATGAATTTCATTATGAAGTACAACGATTCATTGGAATTTGTGTCTTGAATTATTTGGATCTTTTACTGAAATACTTCCTTTTCGTTTCCTGCAACTTTTTGCCATATTTGATATAAACTTTTAAACAATAAGCTAATGGTCAATAGTTCGAAATGCGAATTTTTTAACAGAAGTGGAATTAGAAATTTAACAGTTTAAACCACCAACCAATCAGAAACCAATAGCCCCCTTCAACTTTTAAACTTTAAACCAAGCCCACATATTTTCAACCCCTTGTTTGGGTCAAGCTTTTTTTAAAAACGTTAATTTATTTTTATATAAATTTCAAATAGTTTGTTTTTTTCACAAATTGTTCGCGAGCCGCAACGTAAACCCTGAAGAGCCGCATGCGGCTCGAGAGTCGCCATTTGGCCACCGTTGATCTAAAATCTAAATAATGGTATTACTCTTGTCAATTTTGAATGTTCACCAGTAATAAACCTTGCAGCTATTTAAAAAAAAATCTTTATAGTTTTCAGTCTGCCAGCTTTTTTTTTACTAAGATATTTATAGTGAACATAATCTGGCTAAATGAATGACTTGAAACAAATTGCGCAATTAAAGAACATGACAATGTGGATTTTAATAATCTCATTGAGAGCACAAAACGTAAAATTTGATTTATTGGGTAGGGGCCGTCCATAAATGACGTCACGCGATTTTTGCCGATTTTTGACCCCCTCCCCCCCCTCGTCACGCGTCGTCACAAAAACTTAGACCCCCCCACTCTAAAAATACGTCACAAATCTTTGAACAAAAAAAAATAAAATAAAAATAAAATAAAATAACCTTTATTTTCTATTTGAAATTAAGTATGTTTCAAATCACTTTTATTGTCATTTAAGTATTTTTTTTTATTTATTTAGTGAAGATCTACATTGTAATATCGTAACCCTCGTGAAGCATTTGAAAAAAACGTTTAACTGGCCTTCAGAAAACGAACTGTGTTAACATCCTTAGATTATATTTTATTTAAATGCATACAAATTAAACATTGACTATTAATCATCACGGTTAACGTCTTTGTTTAGAAAAAAATATATTTAAAAATAACATTTTTAAAATGTATTTTTAAAAATCCCTCAATTGACTGACGGGCATCCCGTAAGAAATAAGTCGGCGAACAGAGGTAAATAACCTCACCTGAGGTCAAAAAGGGAATTCTTGGGGTAAATGCAGACTCATTTGTGACATATAACATCCACTACAATCCACTAGATATATTAAAATACGTCAAGTGTGCGTGTACGCTTGGAACATATGCCCATTATTTAACCGGTTCCTTCCAGAAAATGCATTTTTTAAAAATTTGACAACTATGTAGATTTCTTACATACGTACTATACGAAGACACCTAAATCCACCATAATTTCATTTATATTGACACGAGTGACAATAGTCTTAATCCACATGACTTGTCTTTATCAAGTATCCTTTCTGTGATATTTAAAATTAATGCCTTAAAAACTGAGCTAAGAAGAAAAGTTGTTTGTGCTCCTCTCGAATTGCGATGTCAAGAATTTGATGCATTCAATAAAGTTAATGAATAGTTGAATAATTTTAAATGGGCTCATTTACCATTATATCTAGAACAGTGCTACTCAAACTGTTTTTTTTAGTATGGCGGACCGGCAGGAATATTTTCCATTGCACCAGGGACCGGTGCCCTATTTTCCCTGCGCTGACAATTTTTTTCGGTCCTTTTTTGAGAACATCTGCGGACCGGCAGTGGATGGCCCACGGATCGGCACCGGTCCGCGGACCACCACTTTGAGAAGCACTGATTTGTAAGACTATAATGGCCAGGGGCGTTTGACCAAAAACCAATCGAACAATTATATCAAACTTAAAATGTTTTTAATTCTATCAAATAGATTCCCTCCCCCTCCCCTTTTAAAGAAAAAGGATATTCCGTGTCGTTTTGACTTAAATATATACACATAATCCTATTGAGATTATTTTTAGACACTTGTCATGCTTGTAAACTCACCAGTAGCATTTTCGGGGGGGGGCTAACGACGCTCCCCCAAATCACACAGTCATGTGAGTAAGACCTAGAGTCTGGGGATTTGGGGGGGGGGTAACACACACATAAACTTGTATATTTTGGCCACAAAAAAAAGACGACTCCTGCCATATGAGAACCAAACGGAGCTTGGGTTACATCAAAAATGCTTTGATGTCAACATCAAACGACGCAGTGTAACAATTTCATACGTTATCTTGTGGATTCTCAAACTTAAGGATTATAATTAGATTTAATTTTCGTGTCTTGATAGCTTACGCCAACCAGCGTCTGATAGCCTACCGACCAGCACATTGAGAAGCACTTATTTTTTAATTTTTTTTAAAAAGGGAAAAAAGTCATTATATAAATTGTAAGCTACCAAATATTTCAGTGGAAGTTTTATTTAAAGTTACCCTTTTCATGTGACGTCACATTTCTTCAACCCCCCTCCCTCCCCCTCGTCACGCATTGTCACAAAAGTGTGACCCCCCTCCCCCCTTAGGTGCGTGACGTCATTTATGGACGGCCCCTTAACACTTCAGTTGTTAGTATGGCAAACATCATAATGAACCAAAAAAAGCTGGAGGAGGAATATAACTTTAAATATCTAGGAGCCATTATATCTAGAGATGGTACCTTTGAAACTGAAATTCGAGTTAGAATTGGGTCGGCAATGGCAGTGATGACGAGTTATTTAAAATATGGAACAGCAAAAATATTAGCCTTCCAACAAAACTCAGGCTTTACAGAGCTCTCGTTAAAACTATTGTCCTGTATGGATGTTGGACCTGGACACTACTGGCAACCATTGAAAGCAACTATAGGCATTTGAAAACAAATGCATGAGAAAAATCCTCCAGATCTCTTATCTAGAACACAAGACCAATGAATATATCTGGGACAGAATAATCTCTATTGCCAGTCGTCGAGAAACCATTATAACAAAAAATGAGAGACGTATGCTGGCATGGTTCCGACGGAGTGGAAAGAAGGACATCTCATTAAGCTCTCGAAGAAAGGAGACCTTAGCTCTTGCTGCACCTATAGAGGAATAACTCTGCTATCTATACCAAGCAAAGTATTTAACAGAGTGCTGCTAAACAGAATGAGGAGGGCAATAGACACCCATCTTAGAGACCAACACGGAGGTTTTTAGAAAGAATAGATCATGCACTGACCAGATTGCCACACTGAGAATTATATTGGAACAATCACTGGAGTGGAACTCACCACTATACATAAACTTTATGGAGTATGAGAAGGCTTTCGATAGTGTTGACATGCCAACCCTGTGGAAGTTGCTACGGGATACCACAAAAATTAAGGCTTCTTACGAAGGACTTACATGTAGAATTGTTCGTGGCCAAAAAACAACAGCGGCTTTTGGGTTCAGACCGGAGTCAGGCAGGGGTGTCTGATTTCGCCTTTCTTATTCTTGCTAACCATTGACTGGATAATGAAAATGTCTACAGAGCAGAAGAGAAATGGTATCCAGTGGACACTATGGAAACAACTTGAAGACCTGGATTTGTGGATGATCTGACCTTAATATCACACTCACGGGAACAGATGCAGGAGAAAACTAGCTACGTAGCACAGTTTTCTGCTTGCGTTGACCTGAACATCCATAAGGGAAAAAGCAAAGTCCTTAAAATAAATACATTAAACAACACGCCAATAACAATGGAATGAAAAATCTTGAGGACGTGGATAGCGTTACATACCTCGGTAGGATCATTGACATACAATGAGGGACAGACGCCGTTGTAAGTGAGAACTGGCAAAGCAAGAACAGCATTTAAACAGTTAAAAAAAGTTTGGAGCTGCAACAACTTGACCATCCAGACCAAGTTCAGTATATTCAACACCACAGTAAAGCATGTCTTACTATATGGAGCATAAACATGGCGAACAACAGCAGCCATTTCAAAAAAGCTTCAAACATAAACACATGTCTCCGAACTATTCTCCGTATCCGCTGGCCCAATGTCATGGAGATGGATAGGCCACACCCTCAGAAAGCCTACATCCAGCATTGTGAGATAAGCCCTTACTTGGAACCCCCAGGGCAAGAGGAAGGGAGGTCGACCCAAAATGACCTGGAGAAGGGAACTTGAGTCAGACTCCAAAATGAGCGGGCACAGCTGGGGACAGTTGGAGAGATTTGGGCAGGACCGGGATGCATGGAGAGCCTTTGTTCGTGGCCTATGCCCCAGATGGGATGACAGGCGATGCAGATGATGATCATGATGAGATGAATCTGGCATCGTTCGGTCATGTGCTGCGACATGATACCCCTGACAAGGATCACCCTTCAATACACTTTAGAAAGGGGCCGGCGAAGAGGTCGATAGGGAAATCTGGCTTGACAACATAAAGGAATGGACAGGGATGAGATTGAATGAATTAATAGTTCATTGGCCGCCGCTCAAGATAGGTAAATGTGGAGATCATTGTCTGTTGATGTGTCCATACGCTCCCCCCAACGACCGCAACGGTCACGGGACTGATGATGATGAATCTCTAAGATATTTATAAATTATCTTGTTTAAAAAATAAATTTACTGTTTCGTACTCTTAATGAGATTTATTGAAATCCACATGCTCATTTGGTGCGCAATATTTAAGTTTTGATTTAATTGACATGATGTGTAAAAGGGGTTTAAAATATTAAAACAATTCAAGGGGCGAAAAATGTTTTGTTGTTGTCTTACCAAGGCAAATGGATAGAATAATTAGGATTCTTATAAATTTAAGTGCTTTACTTGCAAGCACGTTCTGTTAAGTCATCGAAGCATCACGTCTTTTCATAGATATTGTTTAGTTGAAAGTGTGTTTGGGGGGGGGGTGGGGGAGGGCATGGGAATAGTTCTTTTTAAGTTTAAAAATTAAGTCATTTAATAACATCCATTATATGATATATGATACACTGAGAGAATGCCACAACAAAAAAAAACATAACAGAAAAATTATAGATTTTAAATTAAAAAAGATTTAAACAATGTTTTGCAAATCAGAGTGCGGTCAGCATTGTAATAGTACATATGTGAATAAGTAATAAATGAGGTGTGATGTTTGGCAAACATTGATGCGTTGATTTTACCAACAATGATACATAATGTTTTACCTACAAATGTTGCGTGATGTTTTACCGACAAATTAAAAGTTATGTTTTACTAAAAAAATGATACGTGATGCATCAAACACAAATGTTGATATTGGCCTTTAGCAGCTATGCGTTTTTCAGGATTTGGACGTCCTAGAGGTTTTCGCCAGGTCTATTAACACTTTGCTCACTATTTTTTTTTAGCTCTGTCTTGAGTGCGTTTTCCGCCCTATTGCAATGAGTATTTATTTTATCTCTATACTGTTACATTGAATTAAAATAATCAAGGTGGTCCGCAAATCTTTTGATGTCCACGTATCGTGAGGAAGGAACTAAAAATTTGTAGAATTCTTCATTGAAGAGTTTCCCTGTAATCATTCCGAAAACTGATTGGTCGAATCTGTTGAGGAAGAGAACAAAAACAAGGATCGTTTGGGTTAAAAGCTTTTCAATATATGAATGTGTGTGGCCGTAAATGCCGAAATCTTCTATTAATGATAAAATAGTATGTGACGGGTCATATATTAAACAACGTAAGCTGAAAAACTATCTTTAAAAAATGACAATAAAGCAAGGCGAGTTTTTGCAAGTTTAATAAAGTTATTTTAGATATTGACCAATTACAATTGATATGTTATATATTATATTATGTTATATTATATTATTTTATATTATATTAAATTATATTATATTATATTATTGTGGCAGTGTGTCCCATGTGGGTTGGACGGGTATGGACGGGTGGCACTTTTATGACCGGGAATGGCTGGCGAGACTTGAACTCTTATACAAATAAAAGGCGGTTGAAACTGCGTAACATTTTCAGCCGATACGTGTGCCCCCAGGGCGCGCGGTAAACAATGTATGTATAGTGTGGCGAGCCCCATGCGACTCCCCCTGGTCCAAGACCATATTGTCGGGCTGTTTCTGACCATAATAGAAGGATAGAGATCAAACAAGGTCAATGTGAGGAGGTGGTATGACACTTTAGGACGGCTAGAAGCGAGGACGTCCATAGGGGACAGTAGAATATAATTAAAATACAAAATACACAAACAAATTGTGCAATGAAAACAATAAATTTGAGCTTTATTTTTAGACTGATACGACAGTAAACGTTTCGGCTAATGCCTTCATCAGTACAACATAAAATACATTCTTACAATACTTACATAAGTAATAATAATATTCTTAAAACATATTGTATTTTAAAATATTTATGTTAAATAAAAAGAAAGGAAAAACAAAAACAAACATGGACACAGGATATAGCAAAAAGGGGGAAGTATCCAAAGTTACAGTAAAAACCACAACGGGAACAAGATTATGCAGTTAAGTAAAATTATGAATTTGGTTAATTCCATATGGAGCCAACGTACCAAATCTTTTTATGAGTCTATTTTCCATGTGGACTCTATCATGGGTATTGCTTGCATATAAAATACCAGTTACTGCAATATCTGATATGCCGTTATGGTCAACACTGTTAAAATGTTTAGACACAGGACATTGAGTCTGTTTATTTATATTATACAGGTGTTCTCTAAACCGATCTCCAAGACGACGACCAGTCTCACCCACGTAAATTTTATTACACCTCTTGCAAAGAATTGCATAAATCACGTTGCGACTTTATGCAAGTCGCAACGTGATTTATGCAATTCTTTGCAAGAGGTGTAATAAAATTTACGTGGGTGAGACTGGTCGTCGTCTTGGAGATCGGTTTAGAGAACACCTGTATAATATAAATAAACAGGCTCAATGTCCTGTGTCTAAACATTTTAACAGTGTTGACCATAACGGCATATCAGATATTGCAGTAACTGGTATTTTATATGCAAGCAATACCCATGATAGAGTCCACATGGAAAATAGACTCATAAAAAGATTTGGTACGTTGGCTCCATATGGAATTAACCAAATTCATAATTTTACTTAACTGCATAATCTTGTTCCCGTTGTGGTTTTTACTGTAACTTTGGATACTTCCCCCTTTTTGCTATATCCTGTGTCCATGTTTGTTTTTGTTTTTCCTTTCTTTTTATTTAACATAAATATTTTAAAATACAATATGTTTTAAGAATATTATTATTACTTATGTAAGTATTGTAAGAATGTATTTTATGTTGTACTGATGAAGGCATTAGCCGAAACGTTTACTGTCGTATCAGTCTAAAAATAAAGCTCAAATTTATTGTTTTCATTGCACAATTTGTTTGTGTATTTTGTATTTTATTTAAAAGCTTTATTGCAGTCCCATTCTATATGATAGAATATAATTAGGGTTGCACACTGCCTGTACGCTTGTTAGCTATAGTACTTATTAGTTATTATTAACTGTGTTTTCCTTTCTCATGAGAATTATACTGCCAAATAAAATTCAAGCAGCTATAGTCCTCAAACTGTTTGGTTGGAGTCCATTTATTTCACAGATCATCGTCATTTCATGTATCATATTGTATTAGACACACGACTTATTTCTCGTTTAACATTTGTAACTGTCATCCGCATCCCTCAGCCACATGTAGACTCAAGGGAAAATCTTAGATCGTAATCGATACATCTTTTTACATGGTTGGACATTAACAATTTTATTTAAAAAAGAAAAAAAAATAGAATTCAAGGAGAAGAGTAAAATTAGAATTCCTTTCCATCAATTTAGTATTTTAAACCCTTGATAAATATGCCGCGGTATTCAAAATACCTTTAAAGACATAGGTATAATGAACGATTTTAAAAGGCAGTGAGAACATTTTTTATAAGCATGACTTACTCTAGGTTTATTTATATCACGACGTACCTATGGCACCTGTGATCTTTGAGTATTTTAGGACATGACATCACCGTTTTGGGTAACGTCGGGCACATACAAGACGTCTCTAGTGCACACCTGGCCCATGGTTTCAAGATGGCGTTAATTAACAGAAAAGGAATCTCGTCTGAACATGATTAGAGTCCCGCGGACTTCTGGGAATACCGAAAAGGCGCAAGGTTTTTCTTCAAAGTAATCAAATGTCTGAAATAGGAAAGATATATTTGCTTAATAATGAACAACTTAACAGGATAAAAACAAGTTAAATAGTATATTTAATAAATTAAATCTTAGCACCGATTCACCATTGATTCATATACACATGTTTATAAATTCATTTTTACGCTTGAATTTAAACCGAACTTTTTCAGATTTAAACCAAGAAATTAAAAAAAAATTTGATCAATGTCCAGACTTGGTGCGTAAAATAATATAAATAACACAACTCTATATAATGAAGCTAGATAAAATCCTGTTATCTAATGAAAATAAAAATTCTCACAAACAACACAAACGTCCCTGGTATGTCATAGTTTTGACGTTTTTTTAAAAGAAATTTAATTGACTAGAGAAATACGTCTCCCATTGTTAACTAGGGTCTAAACCCCACATGCAATAATTCAGTTAATTTACTAAAAACACAATATTACTCTTTGAACATTGAAGATTTAATATTTTATAGAAAATATTTCATGATTATGAGTCAGAATTTTTTCTTCTTTTTTAAATCATATATATTAATTGGTATTGTATGTCTGTCACAAAAACTTTGGACCGATTTTTAACCCACTTACCCGGTATTCTATCGAGCTGAAATTTTGCAGGCTGACTCGTAGCGACGATAAACATGATTTGTCAAAATTTCATATCGATCATATATACCGTAATTAAGTTAGTGAATTTTTAGATCATCTCCATGTATCTATATGTAGCATGTAAATGTTTATGCTAGTCTGTCACGCGGTGCATATTATATTCTACATACTTTTATAATAATTCCCGATCTGTAAATCTTTATGCTAGTCTGTCGCGCAATGCGTATTATATTAAACATACTTTTAGTTATGTCACATATATAAATGATTTATAGTCAAAAACTTATTTTTTACGGGTTTAAAAAAAATTAATAACATGCAAGGTAATACGAGTTAAATGAAGACTAGATTCCTTAAAAAAAAATTGAAATTGAATAACATTTGACCTTTTCTAATGTGTGCAGGGAGATCCTCGCTGACGTCGAGCCACTGAACAGTTGGATGCCCAATTTCTCAGTTCGGCTCAGTAGTTCCCAACCAGCTTGCAACGAATGGAGTTGTCTTGGTATATGAGGAACTTTCGAGTCTTTTGAAAAGCCGCCTATCAAATAAATCAACAAAAGTTGATCAGAAAGTTTGTTGAAGTTATTCTCATGGACCACCGAAATAACAATACAAGGTCTTAAAAATATATTACATGTATATGTAATTAAAAAAAATATTTAAAAAATATAAGTTTAAAAATATTTTAAAAAATATATCTAACAAAAATTAAAAAGAATAATATATGTATTAATGTTTCTGTTTTTTCGTAACATATAGTAAAGAAAGGTGTAAATTAGAAACATTGAAGTTGGGAATTATGAAACAAGTTAGGGGCCGTCCATAAAGTACGTGACGCTATTTTTGACCATTTTAAACCCCATCCCCCGTGTCACAAATCTCGGAAAACCCCCTCCCCTCAAAAGTACGTCACACTTTCGATAAAAGAAACCTTTTTTGTCAACAGAATAATTAAAATATAATATAAAACACCGTGACGTCACACATAGACGGACCCCTCTCCCCCTGTGACAAATTGTCACACTTTCTTACACCATCTCCCGTACTTTATAGACGCCACTTATTTAACTCAAAATAGAAAGGTAACACACACACAACATAATAATAAATAAATTAATTAAAATATTCGAAATCATCTTACTGAGATGAAAAAAATGAATATGATGTGCTGCTACCAATTTAGTAATCCTCGGCTCTATTTTCGTTAGCAGTAATCTTAAATAATTGCTTTTAGCTATTTGCATTTTGTTTCTTTTTTTCTTTTTTGTTTGTAGTTGTTTGTTAAATAATTTGTAACCGCACTGAATCCATTTGCCATGAAGGAAATGTAAATAAGAACTTTAAATTACAGCCCATATTTCAGGATAAGCCGTAGTTCGAGCCAGAATTGTTGGTAGCCGCTTTTGAATTTAAATTTCAATTAATCATTTGTGGAAATCATGGAAATCAACGCAGAAAAGACCAAGGTCATGGCTAATAGTAAATTCACAAGCGAGATTCGGATAAACGGGCAAAAACCCGAAGAAGTCTTCACCTTCAAGTATCTAGGGGCCATAATATCCGACGAAGGCTCAAAGCCAGAAATTCTTGCCAGAGTAGCCCAAACAATGGCAGCATTGAGCAAATTAAAGCACATCTGGCAAAGTAAGAAGCTCTCCCTGAGATCAAAGATCCGGCTAATGCGCTCTCTAGCGATGTCAGTCTTTTTGTATGGTTGTGAGGCTTGGACGCTCACTGCAGACCTCCAAAGAAGAATAAATGCGCTAGAGATGAGATGTTTCAGAAAGATATTGAACATCTCCTACACAGCGCACATCACAAATGAAGCGGTCCGCAACAAAATAAGTACTGTCATTGGCCCCTACGAGGACCTACTCACATCAATTAAGAAGAGGAAATTACGATGGTACGGACACGTGACAAGAACTGGAGGTCACGCAAAACCATATTACAAGGCACAGTCCAGGGAGGAAGGAAAAGAGGCAGACAAAAGAAGAGATGGGAGGACAATATCAAAGAGTGGACCGGCCTGTCATTTAGCGACTCTCAAAAGGCAGCACATGACCGTGACAAATGGCGTGTGTTAGTGTGCAGTTCACGATGGTGCCCCAACGACCCAACAACGGGTTAAGGGATAGTTCAAGTTCAAGTTCATCATGTGTAGTTTATTCTGTGTTTGCACTTCAAAAAGGATCCTAAAATTCTTTTAAAAAAGTTCATTTTAAAAATATCATCAAATCGTTGTTTAAAATCTAAATGGAGAGCATCCAAGTGCTCACAATAAGAAAGTATGTCTTCATAATTTTTTTTTCTGCTCATGATAAATTTGGGAACTGGCAGAATTTCCCTCATCCAAAAATTCCTTTGTACAAAAGTTTGGTCACAAATGCCTAAAATAACAGATTTTGTTGTTATTAAATTTAGTTCATCACATTGAAGCTAAAGATTCCTTTCATTACATTTTTGAAATAATTCGGTCAAGTAAGCGATTTCACTTTCGAATTGAATAAATTGGATTGTAAAGCATCATTTTTATCTTTCAAGAACTTCAGCTACGAGTTAACAGCTTATAAAACTTATCTAATCAGGCACCCTTTGACAACCAAAGAACTTCTGTTTGAAGCCGAAAATGATTAAATTCTTCTCCGTCGTAGCTTTAATTACATATTGTAATGAATTATGAAGGCATGCATTTATAAATCTTTGGCAACTTGACGTTGACGATGGATGATATAGTGTACTGTGAATGCATTCCGCACCTCCTTTTTTTAAATATACAAGAACACTCCTGTAGCGCCTTACCATCGCTGGAGCACCATCTGCGACTACTGTTAAATATTACTTAGAGATATTTCTTTTTCTTCAAAAACTTATCCAATGCTGGAAATATTGATTCTTCTTTGGAATCAGTTTGCAAATATTTAGCAAATAATAATTCTTAGCTAATTTTTTCTCTGTGAACCGCACGTATGCTAAAAGTAAAGCTTCATTTCCTCGCAAAGTTGATTCATCAAGTTGAATAAAAAAAAGAAATGTTTTTAAATAGCCACAGAATTAATCTTCAACACCTAGAGCCATTTCATCAATTCTTACTTGTACTTTACTATTGCTAAACGAAATTTTCTTGATACTATATCAGATGATCGCTCGTGTAGAACAATACATATTACTTAACATAGAGCCAGTATAATTAGTTCTTCACTAATAGTATTATGTTTTCCCGATTTGGCAAGCATTAACGAAATAGTGTAAGAAGCAAGCAAGCCATCGCAATCTTGTGTGGTTACGGTGGAAAAGAGTTTTGCCAATGTCAGTTGATAAATTTTTTATTTAGTTTTCGAAAATAAGATAAATCCTTAGATTTTTATAATCATTAATTTTAGTTAAATTTTCTTGTAGTATCGAAGTGAGTAATTACATATACATATATGCAAGTGAATGAGTGAGCGGGAACCAAACCAACGTCCAGTACGTAATGGTTCAAAGAAAAATTGAGCGTTATGAGCGGAATACATAAATAATATTTTTTCTAAATCTTTTCTTCTTTCTTTTATGCTTTCACCGCCCCCTTACAGTTATTCACCGCTCCCCAAATTGACCAGTGGCTTTCACTGCCTCCCTGGAACGCTTCAGCGCCCACAAGGGGGCGGTAGCGCCCACTTTGGGAATCACAGATTTAGGGTCTCAACGTCAAACTGATTTTTTACACCGCCAATTGGTACAAGTTTGAGAATAACTTCGTCCAGTGACAAGTCCCACAAAGACACGTCCCACATAGACACGTTGCACAAAAGACACGTACCAGAACAATAAGAGGCTTCCAGCTGTAGCAGTTCCTGTTGGCCGTGTGTCGTGGAAATTTGGAGAAAGGAAAGTCTAAAACTCGACATCGACAGTTGAGCTCAGTCTGTATAAAAAATATGAAACAATTGTTGAAAGTTTCTTTAAATAATTCTATTCACTTTTAAAGAGACAAATTGTAGAGTATCACCATTCTACTCTATGTGATTCTCACGATTTTACTCTAAAGTGTGCTCACCACTTACCTACGTGCAGTGCTCAATAGTTTAGTCAATAGTGTAGTCACCATCTTACACTATAGTTTTACTCTGTAGTATTCCATCCATTTTATCCTATTGTATTCTCACCATTTTCCTCTGCTCTGCTGTCAAGCCAATGTCAAACAGTAGGATGCTGAAGTTGTGTAGATGAGGTACAAGTGAGGTGTGTAGGTTGTAAAACATCGACTGCATCTCCTGGTATTGGTCGGCCGAACTCGCGGATATGATGGTGTAGTCACTGGTCGGATAGTCTCGGTTAATGTGAGAATGGTGTCCACTTGTTCGTCGGAGAGGGTCAGTTTGCTGGACATTACCAGATCACATAATCTGACTTTCGGGGAATCACTCAGTGGTCTGGAACAGTTGGACTTGCACGCTAAAGAGGATTTAGAGGTAATACATAAGACAATGAAAAATTTAATTCAACAATATAATAAAATAACACATTAAAAAAATTACTTTGATGTAGATTATCAATAATTTCCAAAGGTTTATGCTAGCTTAGGTTTAAATTGATTTTAAAAACTTAAATAAAATCAGCATTTGTCATCTACTTTAATGTTTAACGGGTATTCCAAGTTGACATCAAACTTAACCCTCGCACCATGTGCAGAAAAAAAGTACACTTGTAAGATTAAATCTGACCCGTTTGATCTCCGTTGGGGTCTCCATCGGGAAGACATGGCCTCGTAAAGTTAACATTGGTGACGTCACTGGGTCTCTCTAGCATCGTTTCGAGATGACTGGCCAACTCCTCAAAATCTAACGGGAACCTGATGACGTCATGGGACGAATTCTCTGTTAGCCTGGTCTTAGTTTCCAATGGGTCGAAGTTGTCTTTCACAACCGTTACTGGCGAGCGAGAAACGAGTGTCGCAAAATGAAGGAAATGAACAGAAGGAGTAAAGCAAACAATGGTAGAGAATCAAACCTTAGTAAACGAGTTAAACTACTAGATATTTCATTTACTATTAAAAAAAAATAATTCACTCTTATAAGTTTATCTGTTTAAGAGGGACAACCACTTTATTTATTGCTCCTTTCAAGATCTTAGGATGAGTGGGAGACTGCACTGGTTAAATACCAATTGTGATTCCTAAAGTCTATTCACGACTCTTAAGTTCTTTAAAAATTTCAGTTTCATGGACTTATTTCTTTGAAATTTTTTTCCCGTGGCCCGAATTTTTGAAAAAAATGAAGCCATTTTGAACCATTAAATTGTAACCTATAATTACTATAAAAGGTAGCATGAAATAGAATTAAATGATCAGTATAGTGTAACATATGTGCATGGAACAATATTTTATATTACTTAAATGCACGACATTAACAAAACTAATATAAAAATAATAATACATGAAATTTAATGTTGTAGTTTTGTTTAGTAGAATCCTCAAGTTTGGATAAAAAGATGATGATTTATCGTCAGATATATTTTATCGTATCTGTTACAGACGCTCCTCCTAAACAGAAGATTATTGCGCCCTAAGATTATCCATGGTTTATGACTTGTCTTGCATTTTATTAGAGTTTTAAATGCTGATAGAGTGTTGGTTTTCCTGATATGATCAGGCGACCTATTCCACGTCCGAATTCCAGACAAGACGAACGAGAATTTGTATGTGTTTGTTCTTGTATACGGAATAAGAAAAGTATGTATATCCCTGTGTCCTTCTGAGGGCTGTATTAGATTATCTTTGTGTTGTATTAGATTATCTTTGTGTTGTATTCAATTATCTTTGTGTTGTATAAGATTATCTTTGTGTTGTATTTCCAAGTTATAATTAAACGACTTAAGTATTATTAATACTTTTCTCTTTATCTTCTATCCTCTAGTGTTTCTATGTTTAATTATAATGATGATACTCTTGTCAGTTTTGAATATTCTCCAGTAATGAATCATATTTTTATCTAATTCCATTCTTATCCATTATGCTTAGCCAAAGGCTAGAAGTTTGCGGTGAAACAAAAAAAAACAAAAAAAAACAAACAAACAAACAAACAAACAAACAAACAAACTATACCCAAAATAATAATAATAACAATAATAATAATAATAATAATAGTAATAATAAATTGATAATTTATATAGCGTTGCACCAAAGTAATAAACTGGGTTCACGGCGCTTTACAATAAAATAATAACATTCATAAAAGTGTTAATTCATTCAATAAACCTATAAACCTTCATATCGTAACAACCACATAAATTACAGTACGGTACACATAAGCTACGTTTATCGTTGGAATAAATGTTGTTTAATTAATTGAGAACGGCACAACAAACGGCACCAAGCGACCATAGCATAGCTGTACACTTTTACCTGTAAGATTGTTGGAGGCAATTTAAAATGTAATATATTTTAGAAACAACATATTTCTTATGGACACATGGATTCGAAAAGCAGTGTTATATGAATGTTATTGTAAGGAAAAATACATTCCTTGCTACTCATGCAAAGCCATATTTAAAATTGGGGTTTGATGTGTATACACATAGGCGTAACTAGGTTTTTGACGCCCTTGATAATTGACAAGTTTCAGCTTTGCGATTCTTTAAATTGTTAGAAAAAACTAATTGAATTTCTCTTATTTTATTTAATACAATAATTAGGTAGTCTGACAGTAACTGTCATACAACGTGAATATAAAAGATGCAAAAGACAAGAACAAGACTAATTTACAGTTTATTATTTACTAAATAATATCAAATAAATTGGTGGATAAACTGGATATTGTTGCGTAAATACAGACTACAGCAATACCTGAAGTATCATGTATTATAAATAAAACAATAGTGTCAATGTGTCATACTCACTATCTCATACATAACGATAGAAACTCACAATTAAAAGTAAATTTAAGTAACACTCCACCGATCCACTCCTATGTCCTAAATCAAAGGTTGAAAGCTTAACGTTTCATGCTTTAATGTTTGAAAAAGTAGTAATTATTTCATCGAAGTTTATTTGTCTGTTAAATCCACGTTCGAGTGAAAGAAGAGCTAGAGATGATGTGAGTTGTTGGCCTGACGTCGATCTCAAGTAATTTTTGATCATTTTTAGTTTGCAGAAACTCCTTTCAGCAGTGGCTACTGTGGTTGGCATTGTAAGGAATGTTTTCAGAGTTCGTTCGATATTTGGGTACGATTCTTGCAATTCCCATGTAGATAGAACATTTAGAAGATCTAAATTAAACATGTCATCGGGTTTTGTGTTTTGAAATATTTCAATCATTTGGTGTTTAAAGCATTTTATTTCAATTATAAATTGCTCTTTATTTATTTCATGATATCTGCCTGATAGCAGAACAGCTTTAGATTCTAAATCTGCCATTGCAAAAGATTGAAACGCTTTGCCAGTCAGAAAATTAAAGTCTTGTGCTATATTTTTCAGAGAAACTAATCTGTCTTTTAACTGCATCATTATGGAATCAATGATTGTAAAAAATATTTTTTTTGAATTTATCCAAGTTAGGTCGTTCATCTTCAGCATGCTCTCCTGGCATTTGTTTTCGTTTTGCTGTCCTTTTTTTTAACTGGCTCGATTTTCATTTTAATACTCGTTTCTTGAATTTTGGCAAAATTTTTATAAATTTCGTTAGTTCTTAGGTCTTCAAAGTCATTTAAAATTCCTTTTATTAACAACGAAACAATGATCGATAAATATCCTGGTCTTTTTTTGTTTTGTTATTTTTTTTGTTATTTTTTGGTGCTATATTGATTTTAATTATTTTTTCCAATATCAAATTCCAAATAGTTAGAAAGGCAATGAACTTGTAACTAATGATTTGACGGTGCAATGATTTAGCAACAGATAATGCGTCACCAAGAAAGGGATTATCCTTCATTTCAATTAATACTAAAATAATTTGCTCCAGATGCTCATATACATCACTGACAGCATTTGCTTTGGAACATCATCTTGTGTCCGTTGCTTCTTTAGGCTGATTTCAGTGACCGAGGATATGTTTTCCCATCTACTAGTTGGCGAGGGGAGAAAAATTGTACAATGCCTGTATAGTTCTGAAAAAAATCTGCATCAATGCTGGCCGCGTGCACATTTACCAAATTAAAACTATGTGCACAACATGGGACTGGATTCTCTTTTTGAAATATGGCTTGAACTCCATTTTATTTCCCTGCCACACTGGCCCCAATATCGTAACCTTGGCCTCGTACATATTCAGGTGATAAAAACCATTTTGAATTAATGCTGCTTTAATTTCCAAGGCAATTCCTTCTCCTGTGTTTTATGTTGTGTTTATGAAACCAATGAACCACTCTTCATTGGTATATTCTTTATCTGACAATTTCACATACCGAATAATTTCAGTGAATTGGTCTTTGTGAGATACATCCGGATTGCTATCAAATATTATACTATAATATTTAGCTTTTTGAATTTTTTTAATTATTTGACTTTGTACTTTCGCTGATAACAAATTAATATATTCATTCTGTATTGTTGGCGACAAATAGCTAGTGTGATTTTAAATATGCGATTCAAGGGAATTTTTAAACTCAACATCAAACTGACTCTCAAATTTTAACAGATTCAAAATTATATCTCCATCTTGTTCGTGTCCACGAAGAGCTAAGTTGTTTTCAGCACAAAACAATATACATTTTAATATTATTGTCACTGTTTGGTGCCATTTCAAAAGTTCACTTTTCAGTGCTGCTTGTGCAAAGTCGTCAATTAGTCCACCATTTTCAAGCCCTTTTTCTAATAATTCCATTTTGTAAAATCGTTTATGTGTTGCCACGAATTTTCATGATTTTGAATTTGTGGGTTTAGATGTTTCCAGTCCACAAATCCATCGGACTGACTCAATGGAAAATTATGTACACCAGATTTAGCGGCGCCCTTTTGAACTGGCGCAGGCCGGCGCCCATGGCAACTGCCCCAATGCCAAGCCGTTGTTACGCCACTGTACCTAAACATTCTAAGCTGTTTTTGAGCTGTCTGGAGGAAAAAATATCACAGACTGTAATAGAATTTATGTCGTAGACGTAACTGAAAACATAAGCAGTTACATTTCTCAGCGGCGTAGCGTGGGAATGTGCCCGCCCGTGCAGAACCCAAATTTGCCGCCCCACGACAAAATAAAATATGTTAATGCTATAATAAAATATAGTTTTATTGAAAAGTTATAATAAGGACACTATACATTTGTATGTAAAAAATAAAAATAAAAGCTTTCATTTCTTGAATAAAATTAAAGTTTTCTGTTTTTCCTCATGGCACAATCTTTCATGTATCAATGTTTTAGCCATGTCTTGTCCCATCTAGAAAGACACTCCTATACAGACGATTATTGCGTCCACAGACCATGCCGGTCTGTTGGCAAGTGACGCAACATACACAGCTGTCCCCGGGAACAAAAATGTTTTGTACAGGACGTAAAAGATTCATTGCTCGACGTCATGTGAGATATTTTGAATACTCTAATTTGAAGGCAAATTTTCAAAGTCCATTAGAATAGCTGGTGTACGAAAATCATATATGTTTTCTAAATTCTATATAACTGCCAAGACCTCACATGAATTTCTAAAATAATCTCATTGTATGAAGAATGCAACTTTCTTTTTTTTCAACTGTTTTTTCTACATAACATGGATACATATTCGCTTCGATCACCAAAAATGTGGCCTCTAATTCTTTATTTTGATGGTTCAATTAAAAATATGATGACTCCACGTAAAATTCTAGCAAATGTCAAAACATCCTTTAAGTATTCCATTAGTTTATATGTGAGTAGCCTCTGCCATGCATTTTTAGCACTATACCTTTGTAAATAATTTCGGGCATCATTGACTTCATAAATTACTTTTTTCCAGATAGTATATGTTTCCAAATGTCAAACATTTAAAAAAGAAAATACAATCATTGGGACTAGCAAGTTTCTTGGTCTGTTCATGTGTTTAGCTTTTCGTCTGCCTCTGTCAGTTTTTAATATAGCTTTCAAAGTTAACATTAAAAAAATGGCTCCATAGTATATTCACATTTTTTTAAATCTTGGAGTCTGTTTAATGAATTGCTTGTAGAAGCAATTAGATTTTTCTGATGGTGTATGGACATGGAAAAGAATGCGGAAGAACGTTTTATGGTACTAAGATAGTGAGTTGTTTAAGTTGGAGTATCGTGAAAACAAATTAGGATTAATAAACTTTTTGAGCGAGATTTGACATTGAGATTTTATGTTTTTTCGTCCTTTTTGAACTCATATATACTTTCCAGCCATTACAATGAAATAACACATGTGGGCCTCTGCAGTCCATTATTTTAAGATCATCATTTATTTAAAATCATTTCAGATATGTCATAAGATGATTCACTTTTGCTTCAATGAAATCTTTAAAGATTCTACAAAGTCTACTTTTTTATTTTCAATCTTTACACATTGCCCAACTGGACTTGTTTGATCCTTACAGAAAATATACGAAGAGCTAACGAATACAATGAAAACATATTTGGTATCTTGTTCTCGAAGGATGATTTTTCACGCACTATATCTCCTAAAATTGCTATGAGCTCAGTTTGAATTTGAGATGAAAAGTCTTTTTACCTTTTACCCTTTTTCACACGATGTTCTCAGAGAGCTCGATCGTACTTTGCAAGCAAATGAATCGGTTCCAGATTATTACCTTTATTTGCAACAGTATTGTCAACCCTGTGACCGAAAAATGCCACATTCAGTTTTGCGAGATTTGAATAATGTCAAACATTCTAACAAGATCTTCCTGCCCCCTCCTTTTTTTATTTTATCAATAATCTATTCTTATTTATCCAATTTCTGATTCCTTCCAATTTCAAAACTTTGGTAATGTTGGGCACTCATTCATGAGTGGCTACTTTTGGATTTATGTGTGCCAAGTTTTAATGGCATTAGATAGGCAATTTTGTTTATTATTATTGTTTATGCCAAAAATAAAAGACATTAAAATTAAAATAATGATTGTTTGGATGAAAAAACCATTTAAGTACGCCAACATTTTTTCCCAGGATTCTACTTACGTCAAAATCAAACTTGAATCAATTATATGTAGCACATTATTTTCATGTTTTTTACACTACCTCACCATCTATTCTTTTCAGCTTATTAATATTAGTATCAGAAGAATAGATTCATTATGAAGTTTGAAGTTTTTGCATTAGAAACGTTCATTTATTTTAATATAGTTTCTTCATTTCTTTTAATGTTTTACATTGGCTTTTCTTTTCTTTTATTAAACGTTATTCTAATGAATTTTATCGTTAGAAGGTATTTAACAACGAGGAACATGCAACAATATGCCGCTCAGAGCATTCGATTGGCTCATGCTTCAAATTGATAGGGTACAGCATTTTTTGCTTTTACAACAGGAGCGGCTGTCAAATTTGAAGAATCAATTAAGTTACCACCACATCAGTGTCACATTCTAATACTAGTTACGACTCTGGTTTTTCAGTATAGTAGCATTAGTATCAGAAGAATTTATATCGAATAAGGAGTTGTCATTAGAAACGTTCACATACTTTAGGATGATAGTCCTCTATTTCTTTTATAAATTTCTGATTTTACTTTTCCGTTATTTCGATAGAAAGCTCCACTTTCTTATAAAATGTTCATGGCTAGAAACTAATAAACTACTAGGAATTTGCCGCCCCTAGCAAAGTGCTGCCCAGGGCATTTCCCCCCCCTCCCCCCTCGCTACGCCACTGATATTTCTACAATAAAACAACAAATTTAATATTATAATCTTTCATTACGGTAGTGAATTTATATTTTTAAAATACAATAATAATTGTTATTATTGTTATTATCATATGCTAATGGTAGGTAGGATGTTCATGTTCAAAAAAGATTGTCAATGGATAACATAAGTTAAAATAAGTTTGTTTTTTTTAAAGAAGGAGAACAAAAGAAATTTTTTAAAATAAGTTAAAAGAGTTTTTAAAAAAGATATCTCTGGACGGGATAAAAGAGATTACATTTTTTGAAATTGTTTACTATTATTGTAGTTATAACATTAATTTTTAATTATTCATAAAAATTAGTTATTAAATTACAACACTTAAAAAAAGTATTAATTAGACTAATTAGACCCTTCAAAAGTTACTTAAAAATATATAAATGAAAAACATGAATATAAATAAATAAATAAAAACACGGGGCTGGAATAGTAGACAGACAGCTGATAGATGGGAAATATGCACAAAGACAGCGATAGTGAAAAAAAAGTATGTTCTCGCTTAATTTAAAGGAAAAAAAAACCTTACGCACTTTTAAATGATAAATATATTAACAGACTTAAATATTATGTACATAAAGAAATTTAAAAAATTAAGTTGAAGATTACTGAACATACAAAAATTATGTAAAATATACTTCTAAAGATCATCGTTACTATAACATTGAATATAGACCACGCGAAGTGTCATCCTTTAGACACTAAGAAAACATGTAGAATACCCCATATTGTTTTTAAAGTGCATATTTTTAGACCATTTAAAACATTATATTATCCTGTTTCGATGTATACCCTTGAAATAATTCTATACGACTTGGATGTACTTGGGTATTGTGTTTCTTTGTAGGACATAGCTTTTGTGTAAATTTATATACATTTGTATTGTGTTACTTTGATGTAGGCATATGTTGTGTCACTTTGATGTAAGTATTTGTTGTGTCACTTTGATTTGGGTATATGTAATGTCACTTTGATATGAGTATTTGTTGTGTCACTTTGATTTGGGTATATGCAATGTCACTTTGATGGGAGCTTTTGTTGTGTCACTTTGATTTGGGTATATGTAATATCACTTTGATGGGAGCTTTTGTTGTGTCACTTTGATTTGGGTATATGTAATATCACTTTGATGGGAGTATTTGTTGTGCCACTTCGATTTGGGTATATTTAATGTCAATTGGGTGTATTTGTTGTGTCACTTTGCTTTGGGTATATGTAATGTCACTTTGATGTATTTGTTGTGTCACTTTGATGTTAATATATGTTATGTCACTTTGATGTAAGTATTTGTTTTGTCACTTTGATTTTGGTATAATGTAATGTCACTTTGATGTAAGTATTTGTTATGTCACTTTGATTTGGGTATATGTAATGTCACTTTGATGTAAGTATTTGTTATGTCACTTTGATTTGGGTATATGTAATGTCACTTTGATGTATTTGTTGTGTCACTTTGATGTATTTGTTGTGTCACTTTGATTTGGGTATATGTAATATCACTTTGATGTATATGTTATGTCACTTTGATGTAAGTATTTGTTGTGTCACTTTGATTTGGGTATATGCAATGTAACTTTGATGTACTTGTTGTGTCACTTTGATTTGGGTATATGCATTTTCACTTTTATGTATGTGTTGTGTTACTTTCATTTAGGTATATGTAAATTCACTTTGATGGGAGCACTTGTGTCACTTTGATTTGGGTATATGTATTTTCACTTTGATGTATTTGTTGTGTCACTTTCATTTGGGTATATGTAATGTCACTTTGATGGGAGCTTTTGTTGTGTCACTTTGATGTGGGAACATGTTGTGCCATTTGGACAATAATATCTATTGTATCGAATTGCTTCGTAGGACGCAATAATCTTCTACATAAAATGAGCGTATACGATATTTCGTTAATGAAAATGTATGTGTTTGTTATAGAGCCCGAAAGGGCAGAGCCCACAAGGGTAAAAAAAAGAGAGGGTACTTCAGGCAACACAGTCGTATACGCTGTAGCAGTGGGGTGCACAAAGAATAAATAAATTTGTTTATATGAAAAGGACAGAGCCCGCAAGGTGGCACCCTTAAGGTTATCACCTGAAAGAGTACAATTTTGTGCGTGCTGCGGGCAACAGTTTGACAAGCTGTATCAAAGAGTGCCCCCAAAAATAAAATAAATAATAATAAACGTAGTTGAGAATATAACAAATTCTTTTAAAAGAATGTCTATTGTAAGTTTTTGAAAACCAATGACATTTCTTTTGTCCGTACTTTTTATTCACAAAGTCGATTTATAAATTAGTCTATCCATAAAAGAGAAAGTAATTTTTAAAAAAATTAGTGTACTCTTCGATGTCCTCAATCCCCTGTTTTTCAATATCCGCGGATTTTTTTAAAGTAGAGAAAACACTGACGAATGTAACCTAAATTATTACAAATGTAACACTAACATAAATTTGAACAATTATATATCGTCGCACTTTTTCGAATCCAAGCAGGTATAGCATTCACCATTGCTTCAATCTTAAGATATTCGCTCGTCACAAGAAGTATACAAAAATAGAACGCTCACAAATTGTTATGATGAGCACATCCCATTATTCACATACAAGAATGGGTCGTACTTGTGAGGTTGGTGGGCACGTGGCTGAGATTGACAATTCACAGGGAACAAATCACATAAAATTAACTGGTAAGATAAGAAAAATCCTTTGTTGAAAAACTTTACCTGTTGTGTGTGACGTCAAGGAAGTGAGGAGCCTCTATCGTTTTTTTTCCTTTGGTTTTTTTCCTTTGTAAAATTCTAACAATGATGATCATTAAATCGATAAATAAAATTGTTTGATGATGAGAGTTTGTAAGACTTCAATAACGTGCACGAGAAATTTCGTAACATGGTTAATGACCACTTGCCCGCCACCCCACATAACTTCCACCCCTACCCACTACGATACTCCATCGTTTTCATTCCCCGAATATTTAATCTAATGTCTGAGTCAAACTATAATCGGAATGGGAATTTTGTATTGAGGTTGTGGGGGTGGGGTGGAAGATAGTGACGAATATAGTATATTTTATTCCACCCCCCCCCCTACACATTTATTTTGGTCCAAGACATTCCAGCAAACTCACATCCAGGAATTCATGATAAAAAAACTATTGCAATCAAAATTTTATTATGAAGTAAATTTACAATGTACAGGCATTAAAAAAACACACAAAAACCGTACTTAGCAGTTAATGATAGGAAACACTATATTTTAAAGATACTCAAGACATTTTCCACTTACCCATTAGCTTAATTTTAACTTACACATCCAGGCGGTAGATAACTAACCAATAATGTGATCTGACCACACGTATAAAAGTCCGCCCTAAGTGTGTTATAAAGTTTTACTTTTGTTGACGTCACAAATGTAAGTTTCTTTTAATGAATCTGTAAATTCAATACTGAAGAATTGTTTCATTTAAGATTGTTATGTTATCCTTAAAAACTGTAAAACTTGCAGTGGTATTTTATTTATGTTTTGTTTTTGGGAAAAAGGGGGGGGGGTGATAATCGAACTAAATTAATGTAGTTCAGTGCATAAAAGTTAATAATAGAACATTACCGTATTTATACGTAGCCCATGGATCATGGCCTCAATGTCTTTGGGAAGACGACAGAGCTAGCAAGGTAAATGCAACCAAAGTAGTTTTTATTTTTTAAGAAAAGTATGTAAATGACTTGTCCCCTTAAAAAGGTAATCCTCTTTCAGTTTCAGTTAGAAAACTGATCACAGCCACTATTCTCTTAAGGACATCAGTCGAGTATTATTAATAACTTCAATAGTCTTTACTTCTCGACATAACTTCTATAAACCTATTAATTATTTATAATTAACATCAGTTTTTGCTTCTGTATTTCTTCGTTAGCTTCAAAAGTCTTCGGCCTGTCCAAGGTTATTGCCATACAACATATAAATCATTCGATAATAAATGCGTTTCTTAAATTGTTTGGAGAAATCAACTCGCCACAAAAAGTAAATATATATTATAAGATATATACTAAAACAGTATATAATTTAGATAAATGGCTTTGCAAATGTATGAAATCGTGAAATAAAAAAAAATAAGAGTGGCTTGAGCATACGAAGAACTTCAAACAGTCCTTGTTGTGTCAACATATTAATTTTATAGTTGTATCTCATCTTGTCTAAATTAGTAATACTATTAGAATGCCCCATAACAAAGTCCAAAATAAAAATTTGAAAGAAATCGTAGATGTTGTAATTAGCTCATTTATTGATACTTAATCTGAAAAACAAAAATGGTACACATTTAGTGATATTCAATTTCTTTGTTCAAATAATCAATTCCATCTTCTACATTCTACGTGATTTCTTCTAGTGTCTCCTCAATGTTCATGAAGGTGAACCTGTGAACAAGAAAAAAACAACCACTCACTAGCATCAAATTCTAGAAACTGTATTTTAAGTAGGATAATATGGCATGAGGTTATTCATTGATAAATATAGTTTTAATATTCACTTAAAAAAAAACACAAAAAAACAACAACGTTGAAATACTTTGGTCTAAAAAATGAATTGTTAAGAGATCACAATCCTTAAATTAAGCCAATAACAGGGTCGTAGGAAAGGGACGCAACGTTTGGACATTTCTTTTTGGCACTTCAAATAATTTTGACGTGAAAGATGTTCCAAAAACCTTAGGCCTCGCTTGGGTGGTTCTAAATGCTAGCAAAGTCACCGAATATTAAGCTACTCATCAGTTCAGTCTGGTTAAAAGCAAGTTTCGTTTAGAAGCTTTGTAAACGTTTAAGAAATAATTCCATATTCTTTCAAATCACATTGGTATTGTGATTTTAATCAGCTTAATCATAATGGTTATTCAGTTGCAGAAATAACTATATATATAAAATACTAGGTTGTGATGCGCCGTGGCGCCTGCGGCGCCCACTTTTTTAGGCTGCCTACCTTTTTCAAAAGCCCAACTAACTTGTCCTTGTATGATAAATACGTAATATTAAACTTCCTTAAATGTACACAAAGTATTTACTTTTTTTATGGGGGGGGGGATGTGGGTCAAAAGACCAAGTAACTTATCCTTGTATGATAAATGCTAAATATTCCAGAAATGAGCTATACATATTTATATAACATTTTTTCACAGTGCTAATTACCACACGATTTTTTAAACTATTTCTAGTTGTTAGCAGCGCACCAAATTACTGCACCAAAAAATGACTCTATGAGTCAGTCAGCACTGTTTACAACACAAATGCTGACGCCAAAGGTTCGTGCGTTGTTTGGTTAATGTTAATCTGGAAACCAAAATGATTATGATTTTTAAGTCTATTTTTTCAATTTTTAAAAAAGAGCAGAGTGATGTCCCTTAGCGTTAGGCCAAAGTGAGTCAGTCATACATAATTGAGGGTAAATATAGATATGATGATAAATATATGTTATCAAAACATTTCAATTTATTTAATTATACTATTGTTTTATGCTAATGTTATAAAAATAAATAATATATTTTATAAGTAGATTCCGTACTAGAGAAACCGCGAGTAACAGCTTGCAGAGACAAAGTCATATGATATGATTAAAGTATATATGACGCGTAATCAATAGTGCGCGCTAATTGCGATTGATGTGAACATGACATCTTTTTAGTTTAAGGAAATTTTATAATTTTAAAAGTGGTTCTCAATTTGTTTTAGCTAAATGCCAGGTTTTAGCTCCACAATTCTGTAGCAATCCCAGATAAACAGAGTTGGTTGGATTGGAATTAAATAATATTTTGTTCATTGACTATATTAATTAAATGCCATTTTTGTTTATAAAGGGATTTTGCTAATGAAAAACAACTAAGGTGATGATTCTTGGAAATTAATTCTCATAGTATTAGCGGCTTTCAAGTACGTTTGATCCAAAAATCGTTGGGACTTAAAAGCCATTGTCTCTTTATATTTGTAAGCTGTTAGCTCCAAACCAGAAGATCTCCGTCCTGGTCACTAAGCGTCAACTAAGGTCGCTTATTTCCCTGGACTTCAACTGTTTCAAGGTACAGAGCAGTTGGTCTAAGAGTATGAACGGTGGCAGCGGCATGGGTTTTAATATCAAAACCGAGTATGACAATACATGTCTCCGAAACTGACTGTGAGCTTTTTTGTTTTTTTTTAAGATAACCAATTTCAGACTTTCTCTCTGGCCTTCGAGCGTTAAATAAACAAGGAAAGCCTACTCACTAACAACATTCAAAACTCTAATAAAAATGTAAGACTAAACTCAAAATATGATGGAAACTTCTGCAATAGCGTATATGAATAAGTTTATGTTGAACAAGCCTTAATATACCTGAAAACTGGCTCATGTACCTGAAAACTGGCTCATGTACCTGAACACTGGCTCATGTACCTGAACACTGGCTCATGTACCTGAACACTGGCTCATGTAGCTGAACACTGGCTCATGTACCTGAACACTGGCTCATGTATCTTGACACTGGCTCATGTAACTGAACACTGGATCATGTACTTGAACACTGGCTTATGTACCTGAACAATGGCTCATGTACCTGAACACTAGCTCATGTAGCTGAACACTGGCGTATGTACCTGAACACTGGCTCATGTACTTGAACACTCGCTCATGAACCTGAACACTGGCTCCTGTACCTGAACACTGGCTAATGTACCTGAACACTCGCTCATGTACCTGAACACTGGCTCATGTACCTGAACACTGGCACATGTACTTGAACACTGGCTCATGCACCTGAACACTGGCTAATGTACCTAAACACTGGCTCATGTACCTAAACACTGGCTTATGTACCTGAACACTGGCATATGTACATGAACACTGGCTTATGTACATGAACACTGGCTCATGTAACTGAACACTGGCTCATGTACCTTGACACTGGCTTATGTACCTGAACACTGGCTTATGTACCTGCACACCAGCTTACGTACCTGCACACCAGCTTGTTACTCCCTGCGGCCTGTCCAAGGACGCATGTAGATGTAAGAACCCACGAGAAGAGCAGCCATAGCGGCCGTTAATCCAACGATACGGCGCTATGATAGAAAGAAAAAGAAGAAGATATATAGCTTCTGTCTGGACCATGGGTATGATACAAAAGTGAGTAGATTCATTGACATAGAGGATACGATGTAGTGGTGTGTTGATTCTCTGAAATGGCGGATATGATATAGAAGAGATTAGATTCATTGGCATGGTGGATATGATGCAATGGAGCTTAGATTCACTGGCATGGTGGATATGATGCAATGGAGCTTAGATTCATTGGCATGGTGGATATGATGCAATGGAGCTTAGATTCATTGGCATGGTGGATATGATGCAATGGAGCTTAGATTCACTGGCATGGTGGATATGATGCAATGGAGCTTAGATTCATTGGCATGGTGGATATGATGCAATGGAGCTTAGATTCACTGGCATGGTGGATATGATATAGTGGTGTTTGGATTTATTAGAATGGTGGCAATGATATACATTAGCTGTGTATCATGGGGTAAAAAGACACATATACATTTTTGCTTTCGTTTACGGAGTATAGGGGGGAAGTATTGTAATCGTGCTAAAAATTAAAATCGATATTGTGACAAATCACGACGTTTTACACCTTCATGAGTCGGAAAAGCCAAGTTTTTCCATCTTGTCTGTATATGTGTGTCGATTTATATATATGTATATATATATATATATATATATATATATATATATATATATATATATATATATATATATATATATATATATATATATATATAAATAATATAATATAATATATATGTGTGTGTGTTAGTGCATGCGTGTGCGTGAGAGAGAACACGATAGCTTGAGCACCGTTTCTGTTAGGTGGTCGAAGTTTTATAAATATTTGAGAATTTAATATATTCTCATGAACCAACATATCCAAAAGTTTTTGCTTCTGTGTTTTTTTCGAAAAAATACGCGTTTTTTTTATTCACAACTTCATCTACGCGTACATTTTAGAAAATATTGATTTCACAAACAGCCCGATACCCCGATTCCAATTACAACCCATACTGTAATATTGATATACGAATATACAAGACAGTTTAGGAGAGCTCAATCCTGCTTTTTAAAAAAGTAAACCAAAATAAATTAGTTTAACATTGTTTTATATAATACATTTTCCCCTTTCATTTTTGACAGTCGTGCTCTTCTACTTACACATTCACATCTCCGTGTGATTGACTGCCAAGGTGACCAGCACTTACACACACGATTGCAGACCATGATCTGAAAGATTATAGGATTAGTGCACAATAAATATCGTTGGAGGCGCTACTTGACAGGAAAGCACTGATGGAAATGGAATGGGAATGGACTTATAGACACCAACTCTACGTGTCTATATAAGTAAGGTGAATCTATGACACCATCGACTCTTATAGTGGTCAGGTACTATGTTATGGTTATAAGGTAACTGAAATCATCGGCCTGTAATCAGTAGTACAGGATGTAATAAGGCGTGTCCTGTCCGACATTACATCAATGAGTGCATACATTTTAAATAGCTCTTTTGCTATCATGTCACTTCCATGAATCAAATACTTTATTAAAATTAATCCAGTACATTTATCGGTAGCTTAGCTATGTTCTCTGGACTTGAGCTGAAAATATTAAAGCCCCGGTAGTAACGTGCTAGCTTGCTCCATCTGCTGGACAGTGCCATAAATATTTTCTGAACTCAGCTCAGGACTTTCCTGCCGCCTTGCTCATCACCAGAGTGGGCACAAACTCAGTATATGCCCCGCTCCACCCCATTTTAGGGAACAGGTTGCAATAACGACGGTTCGAGTGGCTGTTGTGGTCTAGCCTGTTAAGCTAAGAGTTGGTGGGGAATAATTCTGTCCGTATCAGTATTATCAGAGACAACAAACTCTGATTTTGGTTAAAGTTTTTAATGAATGAATGAATGCTTTCTTCTATGTAACGCTAACGCTACTCATGCTAGCCTAACATGCTCGTTGGACTTTGATGTTATAAAACTCACTCAAATTAAATAAAAAAAGTATTCAAATGTTTTTTAAATTTTTCTTTGTACTTCACACTCTCAACAATTTTGAAAGACTTTTCACACAATTTTTGTGCCGCCGATTTAAAAGAGCGCACGCCAAGAGACTTCTTCCTGTGTCCATCTGCTCAGGTAACTTTCAGAAGGGTCTGCGTAAAAGATCTCAGCCCCTTTAGAGATACATGTTTCTATGTTAATTCATTCAAATACTGTAGCGTTGATCCGTCCATACAGACATAAAATAGTGACAAAATCTTATGGCATATTCTTTCAGCCACAGGAAGTCAGTGTAGATCCCTAAGTGCCGGTTTAATGTTGTATGACTTTCTCATCCTCAATACAATCCGCGCTGCAGGGTTTTGTACTTTCTGGAGTCATTTCATTTGGTTTTGAGGCAATCTCCACTGACTTTTGTTGCAGTAAACCAGTCTCGATTGTACTAAAGAAATTACGTTGGTCTGTTCGGCTCGGCTCATGCGGCATGTTTGTGATATCACTTCTTTCTATCGTATTTCCCTCCACATTTATTGGTCCACTTATTTCTAAATAGGATGGCTAATTTATTTCTATTTATATCCCTAACATTAAAAACATTAAAAGACACCTTGGGTGATATAAAGCACAAATGGACCCTATTTAAGGCGTCCCGTAAAGTATAAAATGATAACATTGGTCATAGGCACTTGGATATCGACCGGAAATCCCCGAAAAATTTGTTTCGTTGACAAAATGGCGACCTCAACTTTTTAATTTAACGAACGTGTCTATGTTTTAATTGTCATTGCTGAGAATTGGTGCCATAATAAATTCAACATCAGCCCATTTAATGAGCTAGACATGTTGCTTGTGCCATTGAAAAAAAAAGTTCAGAGTTTTTACTTTGAAAATTGATAGTAAATATATGTCGCGGTGGTCTAAAACACTTGAGATAGAAAGTTGATCTTTATGTTTTTGTTAATCATTTACTAGGCTCTACACAGCTATGACATTTTTATATTTTTAAACAAATGGTATATGTGCCTATGTGACTTCAAGAGAATTAAAGGAGAAAAAAACAACTTTTGTTATGTTAGGTGCCTGGAACAGTTTATGTATAAAATGGTTGCAAAATGTATGTCAAATAAAATAATTGAAAACATTTGAATTATCAGTTTTTCACGACTAAACCGTACAAATAGAAACTTAATATTGTTGCTAATTAAGATATTTCTTACCTTGCAGTAAATAGATAAATGAATATCACTATTTACTTAATTGCACCCCCTTTAAAAATGAACCCAGATAGCCGTTTTTTCCCCTAGTGACCCTCTTTCAAAATCGCTCTCGAATAAAAAATGACGTCAATTTCCGCTTCCGATTAATTTTATTAATAATTAATAAGCCGAAATAAATGTAGAACAGATAGATTAATTCGTAATGAATAAATTAATCAAATATCAAAGTAACTTTTTTTTTCAAATTCAGCATTTTTTCAAACTGAAAGCACCATCTAATTTTCTTTCCAATTTACTTTTTGATTAATGGTTTGTTAACGATAATTTATAGTAGTTTTTCTTTATCTTGTTATTATCTTTCTGCGATATATTGTAGGAGAAATATTGCTTGATTTGGACCCTATTTAGCCTACTTAAATAGCTAAAATCAAAGCTTGCCTCAAGCCAGTTTAATATAATGCAAATATGTTACGTTCCTCGAGAAATTATTCTGTCTTCCGCATATAATTGATGTCTTTTAAAGTGAAATTCTATTTCATTTTTCTGACACTGCTTTTGTGAACCAAGTATACAATTTAAAATAAATTCATTAAGTCATATTTGGAGACAGTTATATCTCTCCAATCAATTTAGCAAAATTTAACTTCAGAGTAAGAGTACAATGAATAATTAAATATGAGAAAATTTCGTAATGTGATTTTCTCGTTTTTATTAATGTTTCCAGTCTCCATAGCTAAAGACAGGAAACTTAAAAAGATCGAACCCTTGTACAGTCGGACCTCACTAAGTCGAACTTCCCTAAGTCGAAAACCTCCCTATATCAAATTATATGTTTGGTCCCGGCCAAATTCCATAAGGCTAATGTATTTTAGATCTCCGTAACTCGAAGATTTTGGCTTGCGACCTCCCTTATCGAATTTTCCAAGGCATGCTGTGACTCTTTAAAAAAATAAAAATGTTACTTCCCCCATCCCACTGTGGAGGGAGTAAAGTGGGGGAGGGTAGGGAAAATTTGTCTCTTCTCACGGGCTTGTGTCGGTATGTCAAAGCAAGTTGGCTTCCTTTCATGTCAAACATCAGACACCGCCTCTCTTTCCTGTCCATGCCTTCTAGCCAGTATGGTTATTCAAGGCCGTACCCAGAATTTTTTTAGGGGGGTTCGCAAACTTGTCACGAAGGCATTTCATGTTAAAATAATACAAACCTCTCATAACGAGCACCTCTTATAACGATACTTTCGCATAACGAGCAACATTTTTTATGGAAAAAAATGTCCCATTAACTAGAAAAGATTCGCATAACGTGTGACACAGAAAGGGAAACTCCCTTTTTCATGGAAATTCATTAGTGAGCCGGCACTTCCACCCTGATATATTATTTTGTGTTAAGCACTCGGTCTGTTAGCGTATTGTTTTCGCCTGTGATTAACCGATTTTACAAATTTTGTATTAAGACAGTATTTGTAATTTTTTATGTGCAAAGTTAAATAAACTAATAAATTATCTTCGAAAAAAACACAAGAAGGCAATCATAAGAGAGTTAAAAAAATTACTGCTGAAATAAAACGAAAAAACATTGAAAAGCGAGAACAAGGTTGCGAATCTAGCGCGCAACTACAATCGCACAACATCAACGATCTGCGCTATTCTCTAGAACAATTAAGGAGATGGATGCTTCAAATCGAGTGTTAAGAATGTCTACGAAACGGTTGCATAACATTTTCGTCATATTTTGAAGCGTCTGCAAAAACAAATGTCTTTAACAGTTTTCTAGTTAAAAAGCAATAATTATTTGTAATAAATTCATATTTTTGTTTACGTTTTTTGTTTCAAATCTAAATTGTATTCTAGTTGTTTCACTCTTTAACAATTCATAAGTAATTTTATTTGAATAAATGTTAATACAATTTTTTGAAAAATGAGTATTTTTTTCAGCATGGAACGGATTATCGTATCTTACATGGGAAAAATTGTTTCGTATAACGAGTGTTTCGTTTTACGAGTAAGGCTCTGGAACGAATTTATCTCGTTATGAGATGTTTGACTGTACCTACAATATATGGTGCTATGACTTCAAATTTGGATGAGAATGTTTAATCAATAATTCTGTACCTATGAATTATTGAGGGCGTTGATTAAACTTATCGTCTTTTTTTTTGCCTCGTTTTCAACAAAAATAAAAAGATTTCAGAGCATAAAGTGACCAAAAAAGTAGGTTTTCATGCAATAAATAATTAACATTGTAAATAATAACTTCCAAAATAGTATTTTATTTAAAAATGCAAGTACTCGATCATTCATTTCTTTTCTTGTTAATAATGAAATCTGCAGGCGCAAGCGTTAAAGAATTTGAATTACATACATCATGGTACAGAACTGACAAGACGGAAGACAACGATGCTATGAGGTTTTTTTAAAAACATCTTCGATGTAAACCCTTCTTGGGTTTTTATTTACAAATATATGTAAAACACTGTTTTCGTTGATATTGTATCTCCTGCAACATTGAACATCTCATGTAATTGTGCAAACGTCGGAGTGCACTGAACCTTTGCTCACACGCGAAGGAAGTCACAGGAATAACACACTCAATTTTCAGTAAGCAACAAATATTGGGATACATCGATTCATTGCAATGTTGTATGGCTTCCATCCAATTTTTGGTAGCTTTTACTCTTCCCATTGGCTTCCTCAATTTCCACCCGGTAAACTCTTCGGGCAGCACTTCTGGTGAAGGCAGATCTTGCTCATATAAATCCACATCGCCTTTCAGATCTTCATACATACAATTTCCAACAGGACTGGGCACAAGAGCTAACAGTTGTGAGGATGTCCTGGTTAAGCTAGAGAACCTCATATCTAGTTCAGCAATGATGTGCTCCAGAAATGTATTAATTAAGGTCCGCAGATAATATTGCATTGGCATTTCTACGCACACATTGCTTCGGTAGATTTGCTGCTTAGCATTTCTGGGCATTGAAGCTTTAGCTCCTACAGACTGCGCCATGATAATGATATGATCATTGATCATAAGTGTTTTGAAAATAAGAATCTACATTTGTTCTAATCTCTCTATACTCTTGCTTGACGTTTTCGATAAGTGACATAGCCTGAATTATGTCAATCGCTTCTTTCTGAAGTACGACTGTTATTCCTTCCAGCCTAGAAAACAGTTTGTACGAAGTTACAACAAACGTCACAATAAATGTGAAGTTACACAAGGAATGAAGAAGTTGCTTGAGACTTACTGTCCGTGTCCCAATCACCATTTGTAGTCAAAATTGGATCAAATCCTTTGTCATTGTGTTTTCATCGTGGCAGTGAAATTATCTCAAGAGTGTGTAAAATGTAAACAAGCGATTAATATAAGTGTTTGTATGCTTCGTGGCGCTAAGCCCATCTTGCTTTGCACAAATCTGTAAGTACCTTCCGTTTAGCACTGTCAAATACTTGTTTGTATGACGTTTTTTAACAAGGCCTCGTGCTTTGGGCTGTTGTTAAAAAACATGCAGGTTTGTTTTAAATTTTCAATCATATTACGCACATCGGGAAGTCTGCACTGCGTAATCATTAGGTTTAAAGCGTGGTTGCTGCAGTGTGTGTATACCGCCAAAGGGGCCCCTCGCAGAATACGCGCTTGAACTCCTGAGACAGTGCCCGACATAGATGCAGCGCCATCATAACACTGGCCCCTCATGTTCTGTAGTGGGATCCCCAAATCTCTAGATTAATGTCAAGATTTTTTTTATAAAAAAGGGCACACATTCGCAAAAGGGGGTTCGTTCGAACTTAAGAACCCCCCCCCTGCGTACGGCCATGGTTATTTCTCCCACCCCCTCTCAATATGAACATTGTCCTAGATTATTATACGCTTAAAGACCATTTTCCCTAACTCCAAAACTCTGAAAGTAGAATTTTTTGTCGGGTCCCTTTGAGTTCGACTTAGAGAGGTCCGACTGTAATTGGTTTTATGTAAACAATAGCTTAAGAGAGAAGTATGGATAAGCCAAATATTTAACTACCATTATTTAATATCGACTCTCTTAGGCGCGCAACATTGATAATTTAAATTGATTGATCATATGATTCTTTAAAGAAAATAAGAATAAAGCTCAGGAGAGCTTTTGAAGTATTTTATTAATGTCTCATTCGCTTAAATGTAAATCAATTTTATTCAGTTATTTCTATATATATATATATATATATATACTAGCCGGGTTACCCGGCGTCGCACGATTAAAATAATTAGCAAAATCCCCGCGCTCCGCTGCGGAAATTAGGATTTCAGTTACCGTTGACAACCCGCGTAACACAAATTCAAAATACCAATTGATTTCAATCTGGATCATGATGAATATAATGTATATTTTAACTTCACCGTCTTGTCTGTCTGTCTGTCGTAGCCCCGCAGAAAAACAAAAACGAAAAGTAAAAAATGACACACTTCCCGTGATCCTATCGAGCTGATAATTTAATTTTTTTTTCGTCTGCTACCATTGCGGGAGGGTACTCAACAACTTCCCAAAGTTTCGTGCTCCTAACTACACGGGAAGTTAGATATTTAATGATGAGTCAGTTATATGTAGCTCATATAAGAAAAAAAACTACATTTGGGCCCCCGGCCCCCTAGTGAATAATAATTTTATATTTGGTTGTGATTGTTATCATCGCGGGAGGGTACGCAACAACTTTTCAAAGTTTCATGCTTCTACCTACACGGGAAGATGAGGAATTAGTGTTCATTCAGTTTTATATAGCCCATATACGGAAAAAAAACGGTTATGGGGCCCCGGTCACCCATGAGTGAAATTTTAAAATTTTCTTTTCGTCATTTATCGTCATAAGAGTGTACTAATCAAGTTCCCAAAGTTTTAGCTTCTACATTCACGTGAAGTTGTAGAATTAGTGTTGAGTCAGTTTTTAATATTAGAAAAAATTAAATTTGGGCCCCCGGTCCCCAGTAAGTGATAATTTATATACTTTTCTTTACCTGTTACCATTGCGGAATGTTACTTAACAACTGCCCAAAGTTTCATGCTTCTACCTTTACGGGAAATAGAAGAATTAGTGATTTTTAGTTTTTATATAGCTCATATCAGGAAAAAACTACATTTAGGCCCCCGGCCCCCACTATGTAATAATTTAAATATTGTTTTAGTTTTTTACCACTACTCAGAGTTTCTTGCTTCTACCTAAACGGGAAACATACGAATTTGTGATTTTCAGTTTTAATATAGCTCCCATAAAGAAAAAACTTTTTTTGGGCCCCCGGACCCCAGTATTTGAAAATTTAAATATTTTTGCCTGTTGATATCGCCGAAGTGTACTCAACATCTTATATGAGAATTTGTGATTTTCAGTTTTTATATAGCTCATATTATGAAAAAACTTCATTTGGGCCCCCGGCCCCTAGGAAGTGATAATTTATTTATCTTTTCGCCTGTTACCATTGCGGGTTTGTACTCAACAACTTCCCAAAGTTTCATGTTTCTGCCTACTCGGGAAATAGGAGAATTTGTGATTTTCATATTTTATATAGGCAATTTTAGGACAAAATTTTTTTGGGCCCCCGGCCCCCATGAGTGACAATTTTAAAATTCTTTTACGCCAATTTTCGTTGCGAGAGGCTACTGAACAACTTCCCAAAGTTTCATGCTTCTACCTACACGGGAAGTTGGAGAATTAGTGATGAGTCAGTTTTTTTATATAAGAAAAAAACTACATTTGGGCCCCGGCCCCCAATAAGTGATAATTTAAATATTTTTTCTCCCGTTACCATCGCGGTGTTCTACTCAACAACTTCCCAAAGTTTCATGCTTCTGACTACTCGGGAAATAGGAGAATTGGTGATTTTCAAATTTTATAGAGGCCATATAAGAAAAAAAAACCGTTTTTGGGCCCCCGGCCCCCATGAGTGTTATTTTTAAAATTCTTTTACTCCAATTTTCGTCGCGAGAGGCTACTCAACAACTTCCCATAGTTTCATGCTTCTACCTACACGGGAAGTTGGAGAATTAGTGATGAGTCAGTTTTTATATAAGAAAAAAACTACATTTGGGCCCCGGCCCCCAATAAGTGATAATTTAAATATTTTTTCTCCCGTTACCATCGCGGTGTTCTACTCAACAACTTCCCAAAGTTTCATGCTTCTGACTACTCGGGAAATAGGAGAATTGGTGATTTTCAAATTTTATAGAGGCCATATAAGAAAAAAAAACGTTTTTGGGCCCCCGGCCCCCATGAGTGTTATTTTTAAAATTCTTTTACTCCAATTTTCGTCGCGAGAGGCTACTCAACAACTTCCCATAGTTTCATGCTTCTACCTACACGGGAAGTTGGAGAATTAGTGATGAGTCAGTTTTTATATAAGAAAAAAACTACATTTGGGCCCCCGGACCCCATTAAATGTTATTTTAAATATTTATTTTTTCGCTTGTTACCATTGCGGATGTGTGCTTATCAACTACCCAGTGTTTCATGCTTCTACCTACACGGGAAATAGGAGAATTAGTGATATTTAGTTTTTATATAGCTCATATAAGGAAAAAACTTCATTTGGGCCCCCGGCCCCCAGGAAGTGATAATTTAAATGTTTTTTCGCCTGTTACCATTGCGGGGTTCTACTCAACAACTTCCCAAAGTTTCATGCTTCTGCCTACTCGGGAAATAGGAGAATTTGTGATTTTCAAATTTTATATAGGCCATATTAGGAAAAAAACGTTTTTGGGGCCCCAGCCCCCATGAGTGTTATTTTTAAAATTCTTTTACTCCAATTTTCGTTGCCAGAGGCTACTCGACAACTTCCCAAAGTTTCATGCTTCTACCTACACGGGAAGTTGGAGAATTAGTGATGAGTCATTTTTTTATATTAGAAAAAAATACATTTGGGCCCCCAGACCCCATTAAGTGTTGTTTTAAATATTTTTTTCGCTTGTTACCATCGTGGAAGTGTGCTTATCAACCACCCAGTATTTCATGCTTCTACCTACACGGGAAATAGGAGAATTGGTGATTTTTAGTTTTTATATAGCTCATATAAGGAAAAAACTTAATTTGGGCCCCCGGCTCCCAGGAACTGATAATTTAAATATTTTTTCTCCCGTTACCATTGCGGGGTTGTACTCAACAATTTCCCATAGTTTCATGCTTCTGCCTACTCGGGAAATAGGAGAATTGGTGATTTTCAAATTTTATATAGGCCATAAAAGGAAAAAAAACATTTTTGGGCCCCCGGCCCCCATGAGTGTTATTTTTAAAATTCTTTTACTCCAATTTTCGTCGCGAGAGGCTACTCGACAACTTCCCAAAGTTTCATGCTTCTACCTACACGGGAAGTTGGAGAATTAGTGATGAGTCAGTGAGTGAGGGCTTTGCCTTTTATTAGTA